>VZRH01000233.1:611230-630243 GCA_013397555.1 Urocynchramus pylzowi | reverse complement strand
GGACAGGGTGTCCGTGAGGGACAGGGTGTCCATGGGGGAGAGGGTGTCCATGAAGGACAGGGTGTCCGTGAGGGACAGGGTGTCCATGGGGGAGAGGGTGTCCATGAAGGACAGGGTGTCCGTGAGGGACAGGGTGTCCATGAGGGACAGGGTGGCTGTGCCAGCTCCATGTGCTGCGAGATGGCTGCGGGATACATTGTTAGCGCAGCCCTGACAACCCACGCTCCGCAGAGCAGGGGCAGAGGGGATGGTTTCGCCTCCCGCCCCGCTCTGGGCGCACGGGGTGATGCTGGCAGGTGAATGGAGGGGAAGAGGGGCACATGAGGAGGGAGATTGCGGGGAGTGGGAGGATGAAGGGTGATGGCTGCCCGGGCGTGGGGCAGGGTCAGATCCAGCACCGGGGAGGGCAGTAGCCACCAAGAGCCACCACACTGTTTGAGGACCACGGCCTGGCTGGGCTGAGCAGCTCCAGGGATGTTCCTGCCGCTGGGACATTGGGGCAAATCTTCCAGCAGCCCCAAGAGGTCTGAGACTCAAACAGCACATCTGCTCCCAAGCTGTGGAGCTCAGTTTGAGATAGCACTTAGGAGCTTAACATCACTGGTTGCTAGGTACTTTGCCCTGGTAAGCTGGTTGAATGTGTGTGCTGTGCCCCACTGCCACATCCATGCAAAGAAAATTCTAAAAAAAAAAAACCCAAAAAATAAAGATAAAAATTTGTAGCTCTGCTTGCACGAAGCTGTGAAAGTAAGCTTGCAACTTTTACCAGTCACCTAGCAGATTGTTCTAGTATCAAAAGGTCCCCTAAAGCATTACCCCATGCTTTGGGGGACCATTTACCGTTTTACCCCATGCCCTGTACCTCCATGAGCACCCTTGTGGAGCTGGCTGAGCCCCCCAAGGGACCCAACACAGGCGGCCATGGGATGCTCGGGGCTGGAGCAGCTCACTGGCAGGCCCTGGCACACAGATGCTCCACGAGGGTCAGGCACAAGCTAACTGAATGCATAACTTTATTAAATAAATGCTTTGTCATGAGAAAAGACAAAGATCAAAGAGTAACATAAATTATAAGTTGAATAAATAGTATACAGCAATCTTCACTTTTTAATAAAATGTGAGATTTTTTTTTTTTAAGTACAAAATGCTAAACAGAGCATTAAGCTCTTCTTCCATTGTCAGTTTTTCACAAACTGCTTTTTTTTTTTTCCCACCAGTAAGATTATGAGTATTTCTTGTTTACTGGAAAAAAAAAAAAACAAAACAAAACAACAAAACCAAAACGAAACAACAGAGCTACCGTATGTATGTAAAGCTATAAAAAGCTACCGTAAAATGTGTAGTGAGTATTGCTTAAAGATAAAAACCAGGCAGGAAACTCGGAATCTGGTGTGTTTTAACAACTGTGTTACAACGGTGGGTAACGTGCGTGGTGACGTCTGTCCCGGTGGCAGTGGCGGCGGCTGGTGGGGCTGGGGAGGGGGCCACAGCAGGCAGGGCTCCTAGCCAGGGCCAGGACAGCGGTCTGGAAGCGAGGTGAACTGACAGTTCTTTAAATATACAATGCTCCATTTGGGGAAAAAAAAAAAAAAATCAACGACAACAAAACAAATAAAAAAAAAAAAAAGAAAATCAAACCAACAGCGAAGAATTTTCATGGGGGAGGTGGAGAAAAGGGGAAGGGGGAGAGAGCGGAGAAATAGTGCAAAATGCTCTTGTACTAGTGGTTTTCGAAGTCCACTGCAGTACAGACAAGGGGTAGCCCAGCCACTGAGCGCCGCTCCCTGGGCAGGTGTGGTGGAAGGGCTGTCCTGAGCCATCCTTGTCCTCTCCTTCCCAGCTTGCATCCTAGATACCAACGTGGGCTCAGCACAGATACCGTAGCCACAGACCCCTGAGCCTCACGGCCCCCCGATGCACAAATTGCCAGCATCTCCTGGTGTGTCTCAACCCTCCCCAGCTTCCAAATCTGCCCCTTCTGGTTCTCTCATCCTAAATGCAGAGGGGTGCTGCTGGGTGCTGAGAATGGGAGCACCTCATCACTGCCACCCCAGAGGGTGACCAAGCCCTCCTGAAGTCACTCTCATTCCCAGCCCAACCCAGGCTCCAACCCCGGTCCTAAATATTAGTGCAGCCTGTAAACAGCCTCGTCCTGCCGGGGATCCTTAAGGGAGTGGGCAGCTGGGGGGGTCACTTGGTGCCCCATCCTGGGAGCTGAGGTGGTCTGGGGGCTGAGGGTGGTGAACCCCAAATATCCATCATCCTTCCCCCCCAGGTTTGTGGGGACAGGACAGGCAATGCCATCCCAGCATGGGGTGTGCAAGGGTGAGGGAGGCTGTGTGGGATGGATTTTGCTACTCTGGGCTCCCAGGGCCATGCAGACTTGCTTGGTAGAGGACAGAGCATTGCCCTGTGTCCCCTTCCCAGTGTCTGTGGTGGCCTCACTGTGACACCACCGTGGGGCCCTGTGAGCTAACCCTCACCCTGCAAAAACATCCCTGCAAAAAAGCAAGGTCCATGGGGGTCTGATGCCCTTCCCATCCCACCCCAGGGGCATGTCTCCTTTCTCTGCAGCCAAAGGCTTTCAAGTTTTGGGAAATTAAACAACAAAACAAACAAACAAACAAAAAAAAAAAGCAAGAAAGGAAAAGGAAGGAAGGGTCCTGGGAAAGGTGGTACTGGCCTATGACAGGAGGTTTTGCACAGGGATCAGCAAACGGACAGTGTCAACAATGGTGTCCAGTGGCCCTTGGGGTTAGCACAAACTCCTCTTCCTCCTCCTCCTCCTTCTGTCTTCACCCCATTCTTCACTCCACTTACACCCCAGCATTAACCCACCACTCTGGTTAAACCAACCCTGCTCCATCAGCCCTGCAGAGCCTGGAGCAGTCCCCCTCTCGGCCCCCACCATGCTCCCCTCCAACATCACAGAGTTACCCCACTCCAACAGGCTTTTTTGGGGGCACATCTACATTGGTAGCATACTTCCTTCTTTTCAGCATGGGAAGGTGCTTTGTCCCCAGGATGAAATGTGTTCTGCTGGGAAGTCTCCATGTCTCTGTCTCCATGGAAGTCCATAGGCAAAACTCGCCCCCACTGTCACTTGGAGGGAAATTACCACAGGTGTCCAGTCTTGCCCTCCATCAGGGTGACATCCTGGTGGGGAGCCCACGGGATGCTTAGGGGAGTAATGTCATCTCATGAGAGGCTATGAGGACTCCCAACCTGGGACGGCAAGAAGCCTTCACCAGAACCTCTTAGTCCCATCCCCACTGGTGGGGCCCCAGTGGTGCTGTGGACCTCCATTTTTCTCTGCCCAGGTCCAGGAAGCTCAAAGGGATATGGGGGTTCAGGAACCTTCCACCTGAGATCAGCTGTGTCCTTTGGCCAGTGCTGGCTGCCACCTCCAGCCGTGGCAGTAGGATGTGGTTCCCAGCGGGTGTGTTTCCCCACCACAGCACCCAGACCCCACAGCTCCCTTTCCTTCCGTTCGCTGCAGGATCTCCTCCCAGCACCATCATGGAGACCCTTGTCAGGGATAAGCAAGAGGCGAGAGTCCCAAAATCAAATGCAAATGTTAAAAACAACAAATGAGTTAGGAAGGCAGTCAAGGGCTGTCCCAGCATGCCCAAGGCAGTGGGTCTCCATGGTGCAGTGGCTGCTGTCACTCAACAAGGAGCTGGATCCCAGGTTAAAGGCAAGGGCCCACAGGATCTTACTGCAGGATGGTGGGAATCAGCCGTGGCAACATGAACAGTATCCTCAATGCAAAAGGATGGCGTTTTCCTACCCACAGGGAACGCTATAAACCAGCCTTAACAAAAAAACAAGATGAAACAAAGTGGAGGTTTGGGGTTTTTTTTCCCCCTGGAGCAGACCACATTTTCAGCTGTGTTAAAAAAAAAAAAAAAATCTCCATAGTTGGTTGTCTTCGTGGTGGTAAAGTGTGGTGAAGAATTTTGGCCCTGATTCCCCTTTCCCCATGCAGGGATACTTCAGTCTGAACAGTGATGCAGTCCTCAGTGTTGATGAGGCCCTGATTCCACAGGCACCAATGCTCCTCCGTAACTCTGCTTCTGTGCTTAATCCAGCAGGTTATTATTTGTTTCTGGGAGGGGCAGCATATCCCCCAATTGCATATTACATTGAAACCTCCAGATTTCAAGGGGAAGTGTTGCAAGGAGGGAAAGCCACGTCAATGCACACACAAGTACAAGCAGGTAACAAACACTTTCACACCTGGATGGACAAAGGTCAGAGTCCTGCTTGTTAAAGAAAATTTCTGACCTTCCAATCAAGATGAACTGGACAGGGAAGATTGTATTTCCTTTTGTGATGATTTTTTTTGAAGTCCACAGATACTTTCTGGGGGTATTTGTGCTGTTGCAGGATCGGTGTTTCCCTCCCCAGCTTATCTCCAGACACAAAGCAAACAGTCCCACATCTCCTCCCCTGCTGAAATCTGCCTGGATTGGGGGCAGTCATTTGAGATGGAAATCAACTCAAGTGAGTCCCAGCAATATGGGGAGGACACTCTGGAGGACTGCAAGGGGAACGCTGGTGGCCACAAGATTTTCTCTCAAGACCCTTCAGAAATCAACTAGCTAACATGAAAAAAATATAAAAATAAAAATGAACCTGCCCAAAACCCGTACTGGAAAATCAGCAACTTGGAGAGCTTCCTACATCGGGGTGACCTCTGCTTGTGGCAGAGGGGTGCAGGCAGCGCTGGGGAGAGGTGCAGGATGGCAGAGCGGCCATGGCTGGTTTGTCTCTGGCTCTATCCTTTCCTTGCTGAGTCCTTGTTGTCAAAAGGCTGTTGTAGATTCCGAGTCCTCAGTTTCTTCAGGGTTTATTTTTCTCTCTTCTCTTTTTTTCCTTTTCTCTTCTTTCTTTTCTCTTTTCTTCTCTTTTTAAATTTTATTTTTTCTTTTCTCTTTTTTCTTTCTTTTCTCTCTTTTTACTTTTCCTTTCCTTACTTCTCTCCTTTCTTTCTTTTTTTTCTTTCCCTTTCTGTTTTTCTCATTTTTCTTCCTTTCTCTTTTTTCTTTTCCTTTCTTTTTTCGTCTTACATGAGATGAAAGGAATCGGAGTCCTGGGGCGTGGGGAGGTGCGGAGGGGAGGGTGGAAGGGAGTCTGGATAGATAGTGATGGGGCGGAGGGAGGGGATGTGGCTTCACTCCACATTGCTGCTGTCAAACGCGTGGCACTGCAGGTCTCCGCTCAGGAAGTCAGTCCCCGGCAGCTTCATGCCATACTTGTCCACACACCAACACAGCCCACGCTTCCGGCCCCGGGAGGGCTTGCACTGGGGAGACACCCAAGGGCACAGATCAGAGCTAGCCACCAGACGCTGTGTGGTTCCCTCCCTGGGGACCAGGCCTCGGCCCTTTCACACCAATGATGCAATTCCCATGGTAAGATCTAGTTCCTGTTCTCTGCTTTCAGCACGTCCCTGTCCCTGCTGCTACCCCAGCCCAGGGTTCTCTGACGTTTCCCCCTCCCTCACCAGCTCCTTCAAGATGCTTGCTTCAGGCCAGATGGCACTTGGAGCCATCAGCAAGGCCATCCACCACCAAATGTGTCTGGAGATGCTTGCAGCAACACCCAGACTAACCCAGCAAAGGAAAAATCCCCACCCTTCCCACCCAGGGCAGTGGCAGAGAAAAGCCCTTCTGGGTGGGGAACATCTTACCTGCTTCCTCTTGTAGAAGCCCTTGCGGTCACAGTTGGGGAGGTGGACGGCGCGGGGGACCATGCGCTGGCTACTCTTCAGCTCCTGCAGGGACGCCTCCATGTGCCTGCGGCACGGGCCCTGCACGCAGGGAGATCAAATGTGAGAAGGGGAGCACCTCACAGAACCTTCCAGCTGCAAAAGCCCCCAGGTCCCCCCCCATTAGTACCCATTTCCCAGGGCTAAAAGCCCTCCTCAGTCACCTTCCCATGGGAGCCTCATGGAGGGAAGGTGAAGGCACCCACCAGCTCAAACTCCTGCCGGAGCTCGGGGATGACAACACGAGGGTGAGCCGTGTTCTCAGCCATGCCCACGAACTTTGCCAGGGTCAGCTTCTTCCGGCGGTCCTTCTTCAGGGCTTCAGCCTTGAGCTCAGAGAGCCGCCCGTGCTTGGGCCGGTAGGCCTTGGGCGGGTAGGTCTCCTCCGTCATCTCCGACGTGGTCGGCTCCTCATGCTCCCGGGACTCCCGTTCTGCAAGGGAAGGGGTACCAAACTGTCATGTCTCTGTGAGATGAGTGGGGCTTGCTTTTGCACAGAGATCCTCCTGCCCAACCCCAGAGGAGATCTTTGCACCAGGCAGGATGAGAACAAATAACCAAAGGAATCCCTTTCCCAGCTGCTGCCTACAGCCCTGGCTTTATCCCACTGTGTGGGACTTCACAAGGTTTTTGTGTGACCTCTGAGCTCGGGACAGGAAGGTGTCTAGAGAGCATGGAGGAGTCAGAGGTCTAGATGCATTTCTACATACAAAGGCCACCATTGTGTTTGTGGAAAAAGACCAGTATGAGGGTCATCCTACCTCCAGGAAGGGCCAGGTGACACATAAATGAGGCAGAGAAGCCTCTGTTTATCCAAGCTGAGAGGATTAAGTGACAAGTTCATACTTCACCCTGCCCTGAGAAGGCAAGAGCACAAGCCAGGAATGCTTGAAGATGAGACAATTCCAAAGCCAAGGTCAATCCCACAGCACAGCCACCATGTGGCTGGGCAGACATTTCAGCAGTGATACCAAAGATGTAGCTGACACGTGCCGGGATCTCCAGGGTCATCAGCTTGCAGCCCCACTCACGGGATCAAACCAGTTCCCATCTGCTGGCACATACCAAGCAGCCAGCAAAGCCAAGGGTAACACTGCCAAGTAATGCTGCCTGACTGCTACTGATGGTACTGACAGCAAAGGGAGACCACGTTTAGGTTCTGTCCATGGCACCCATCTTCCTGTAGACCCCCCCCAGTACAACCTCTGCTGGCAGGATGCAGTCAGGAGCCCTGAGCAGTTATATATAGGAGCAAGCTGGTGACAGTCTAAACTTAGATGACTTGTGACATTTAGTACAACCAATAGAGTGAAAAAGGGTTATTTCTCGACTAAATTTGAATACAGTTTAAAGGTCCTGAGGTTCCTGGTCTCCTGACCCCTGGGTCCCCAGCCGTCTGGTGTTGATGACAAGTCCGTGCTGGGACCAGCAAGTGACCATGAGGAAACTCACTGCAGCAGAAGGAAAGCATCAGAGTAGCTGAAATCTGTCCCTGAACAGCATCTCTTGCAATTTCTATCCAGTGAACCCAGATCATCCCCTCCTACAGGAGGGAAAAAGGCTCAGGATTAAAATAAAAGCAGATATACGCCCCCAACAAGGCAAACAGGATTCTTTCTGCTGACTGACTGCTTCCTGGAGCCCAGATGCAGCACCAGGAGGGGGAAAGGTGAGGAGGATGCCACTGCTGGCCACGGATGCCTGAGGATGCCCAGTGGGGGGGACAGACGAGATGCTTAGTGGCAGATGGCAGTGCCAGACTGTCACACACACCTCACCTGGGGGTTTGGAGGTGACCGAGCGTCACTGGGTGCCCAGGCCAATCACAGGTACAAGTGTCCTACTCCTCCTTGCCAAGGTGACATTGCATTCTCCCAGCAAAAAAAAATTGAAAGTTTTTCATGGTCACTTATTTATTAAAGTGGCCCTTTGTTTTTTCTGTTTCCACAAGAACAGCACTGGATGAGCATTCCCAACTCTACACCCTCCTAACTGCCAAGAGCAACATAAACAATCCCCTGCACCATCCCCAGGACTCATGTGGCTCCCCAGGATGAAATAATTTTGCCATTTTGCACCATAATGCTCATATAATTGGGGTTTTATTCCTTGCTGCAGGACTCAACTGCCTGCCCAGATCTACTCTAAGAGGATGACAGACAGGGGATAGAAAAGAAATGGAGTAAACTGGAAATTACTCCCCAGAGAATGAAACAATACAAGGTGCAGCTGAAGTGCATCCTTTGCCTCAAAAGATATTCTGGCAACTCCAGGTCTGAAAGAAGAACAGAGACATCTGTTCTGGCAGTGACTAAGCCCTTCTTATGGAAGTGAAACACACTGTGTTCTGTCCCAGGAATCCCCTCTGACACCCACGTCCAGGGCTGGAGAAAGCGCTGCCAGAGTATCTCCCTGGGCTGCCCTACAGTAATAAAGGGAAGTTTCACATTGGTGCTGGCAACCCCCCAGTAACACAGGAGGGGCACAGCTCATTACCTCCACAATAACAAATAAGTGAGGCACAGCTTCTCAGGGCAATCCTAACAAATAAAAACAAGTGACAAATAAAGGATACAAGGCAGTGAGGATTCAGTCAGAAAAACAGTACAGGGTGTCCAGTCCCCAGAACTCACCATGCAATGGGTGTCTGCAGCAGCTCAGACTGCTCACATGGTCAGCAGCTTTACCCTCTTGCAAGCACCTTATCCCTCCTCTGCCTGCAAGCTGCCAGCAAGCCAGAGTGACCTGGGGACTAATGTGGAGCCCTTTCAGCAAGGACAGATGGGAGCCACAGGAGCCCTGTGCTCTTGCAGATAACTGATGTGCACTAAAAGCTGCCCAGATCCCAACCCAAGTCCAGTGCTTTCTGAAGGGCTAAAAAAACACCTGGAACTGACCCCCTTCACTCTCCTTGGCATGCATGTGCTCCCCCTCAAGTGGGAACATATGCTTGGGATGTCATACAACAAGGGACAGAAGTGATGGGACTCCATCTGTGACTCAGCAATGGTGTCTAGTTTGGGTCTTTATATCCCAGTGATAACTCCATGGATGCCTTGAAGGGATCTCTTTCCTCCATCCTCTTGTGTTTTTTATAGCCTAATTTCCTTCAACAAGGCTGATGCAACCCCTTCTTCTAACAAGCCAATTTTGGCAAACTGAAGGGCAGAGGTCTCTGACAAACTCTTGACAAGCTCTGGGCAGCTGGTAAGGGGCCTTCTCAGTGCCAAGAGGAGAGGGAAAGGCAGAGCAGGGGCATGCAGCACCCAGGCAGCCCCTCCCTTCTCTTCCTGGCTGGCCCATCCACCTCAGCCCGCAGCTGCCCACTGCCACCAGACCAGACACTCACATCAGCAGCTCCAGAGCGCCTGCACCCACCTGCCCATCCTCACCCACCAGCTCATTCATCATCTCCTGTCTGTCCCCAGGCTGGCTCATGGCAGGCAGCATTTGGCACTGCTGTGCCTCCATGCCTGAGGAGATGCTGGCAGGAGCAATGCCCAGTTTCCACAAATGAGCCTTACTTGTGTCGAAGACTCAGGAGGGAATTCAGGCTGGAGTTCCTCCTCCCTCATTGTCAGGTTCTGGCCTGACACACAGCCCCTTCCTGCCTACTCCCATCTGCCTGCCAGCCTGGTGGCCAGCTGCAGAGGCAGAGCTGCCTCCCTGGGGACAGAAGGCATGGGCAGAGCATGCTGCATCCCTGTGGGCTTAGGCCTCACGGTGTCCCCAGATGAGGGACAGTGGGAAGCAGAAGGTGGGTGGTTTACACAGCTCCATTCTTTCTCCCCACAGCTGAGCAGGGGATCACCTCCCACTAGAGGTCCCAAGCTTACTGGCACAGAAAAATGACACAAAAGAATGACATTGCTAGAGAAGCTGAGGATGCCTGGCTAGCTTGGAGGGGACACACAGGCTGTAGCCACCTCAAAGGGATTTTGACCCTACAGCCAAGGCAGGAGACTGAATTCAACTCAGAGCCACTCCATGGCTTCATGTCTAGTCTGATCCACTGTTGCCAGGGAAAGACGGGCAAGCATCTGGAAAAGCACTTGACCCAGGCCAGGCGAAACGGACTGTGCTGTTGATGAGCCCTGGGATGCAGAAAATACCCACAGCAGAGCATGGGCTGTCCTGTGTCCTGGGCTGAGGCATAGTGTCTTCTCCCCACTCCAGGCTAGCCAGAGGAAACTCCCTAACAGGAACCATTTCCAACCGTTCCCTGCAGAAGGGAAGGGGAGTAGCAAAATACCAGGCACTGTTTCTGGGAAGCCACAAATTGCTCCTGTCTGGCTGCCTGCTATCCTTAAGAGATACCACCCAGAGCAGACTACACATCATTCTGCCCTGCATCAAAACCCAGCCTGGTGCTCCCGGGCTTCAGATGCTTTGGACCCATGTGAGGTCCCAATGAGGTGGTGGGTGCACTCACATGGGGGAGTGAAGTGTGTGGGAACACTGCATCCCTGCCTGCTGACATTACAGAGTGGAACACAAAACTTTTCCAAATGGCTGGGAGGCTCAAATTTTTGTAACACATTTTCATTGGTTTCTGGCAGAAAGGATCTATTGACTGCTGCTCCTAATGAACCGTGCTTGTTACAGCCACAGCCCACTGCTAGAGGACTTGCTGTCCTGTTCAACACCACCCCCAAAAGCCACATGCACTGAAGAAGTACATGCACAACCACAGCACAACCCTGCTAAACAGCCCTCTCGATTATTATCATGATCATTATTATTTACAGCATAGGCACTATCATAATACACCACTTAAGCAGGAAGGTGTTAGAGAAAGACTTAATGGGGATCTCAGTTAAACCTCTAGCACAGGAACAACACAAATGTCACTTGTAGAGACTTTGAGAATTTGTCCAGTCCTTCCTCAGCCCTAAACTCAGCCATCTCTGTTCAGAGGTGCTCACTGCATATGGGGCTTATACAGGAATTCTGTTCTTAGGTACCTGGCTGGAAAAAAACTTGAGTATTTTCTCCAGCTGCCCTTCCCATTTTTTGCCATTCCAGAGGAGGGGACACGCTTGACCTACACCAAAACTTCCTGTTACTGGCAGGCAAATTCATCCCTGGCCTGAACTTGCACCTGTGGCCATGATGGGAAAATAAAAATTCCTCCTTCCTGGTCAGCACACAGAGACAGCCACTGTGTTTGCATTCTCAAGATGCAGGCAGGGAAGGGATGCAAAGAGAGGAGAGTCACCTCATCTTGCACCCTTTGGCAGCTGGAGAGTACAACTGAGCAAAAGCATTCCTGAGCTCCCCAGAGGCCACCAGACTCAGCCCAGGCGCTTTCACTGGCCTAATGAAGAACAGCTCGCTTACATTCCTGTCCCAGGCACAGCCCCCAGCGCGGCGGTGACCGGCTCCCAGCCCTGCTGGGGTGGTCAGTGGAGTGGCCCAGGCACTGTGCCTGGGCTGGGGTCACTGCTGAGACCACCGCCCTGGTGAGCTCAGGCAGTGAGCTCAGGCAGCCGCCCAGCCCGAGGCCATCTGGCACCCACTGGAGGCGGAGCAGCCAGGGCTGAGGATGGAGGCTCCAGCCAGTTCCTCCACTAGCCCAGGGTGTTGTCTGCTGGAGACCAGCTGCGATGTGCCTTGGACTTTGAACGAACTTTTGTGCTTTGGTGGGGTCTTGGCATCAGGCCGGTGCAGTCTGTCTGGCAGGGACTGGCGAGGGAGCGTGCTGGTGATGCTTGCAGGTGACGAGAGGCTCAGAGGAGCCACCACACACCAAGAGGGACAGAATAACAGCAGCCCTGCTGGGACTGCCACCCCACCTCTCACAAGTCTCAGCAACGTGCAACAGACACTTAACATCTATGTCACATAACACCCGAATGCTAACACTGAGGTGTTCTGGAAGGCCAAGCTCCATGTGTAAGTCATTGCAGAGATGCTGCACCCTCCAAATTGTGACCAGCCCCATCATCTGGCTTGGGTTATGATTTTAGGGTGGAACAAAAAGTCCAGTCTCCTCTCCTGTGACTCCAGTGATCACACTTAGGCCTCCAAAGGTCTGAAGTTAAGAAAGGTAACTCCCACCACCTCTTCAGTCTTGGTCCCCTTGAAGCCTGTGATGTAGTTCCCATGGGCCAAGCTGTTTTACAAGACACAGGAGCAGTAGTAAGAAAACACAGGCCCCTATTTCCTTCCCTGGGCATTAGGAACTTCAACAGCTGCCAAAGGCAGCAAAACACTTTTGTGATTTGCAGTGTGTGGAAGGAAGTCTTTAGCAGTCAAAGCACTGTGAAGTGCTCCCAGAAACACTCACTCTGCCCCACCACACCCAGTCACCTACCAAAGACAGATGATCAAAATCCAATCAGTTCATGGCTCAAAAGCCACACAGGCTTTTGGAAGAGGGGCTCCAGGGTATTCCAGTATCTTATACCCCTGTGACAACATGGTGGAAGGTGATGAGACCTCACTCCCTTGTTCCATTGAGAGACCTTTTAAGGGAAGGATATGGATCAGTAAGGCCAAGCTCAAAGAAGAGATGGAAAAGCATTCAGAGAGTTGGCTTGGAAGGCTAGGACTTATCTCCATTTTATTAAGCCAAGAGCTAGGAGGATACTTGGGAATAGCTAAAGAATACCTGAAGAGCCTCAGAGAACAGGCACTAATGGCAGAGGAATGTGCTATTCCGTGGCTTTTTTTTTTTTTTTTAAGTAGTAATTGTTTGGGCATTGCTGAACTAGCCTGGAAGACCAGCTCTTTCTCAGGTGATTAATGTCTCCTCAGCAGAAACCTGTGGATGCAGATTCTGCTGTATCAGCCAGGGCTCACCTGCAGAGCGTGAATATCAGGTGCTTGGGCTCCCCCAGGTTCACACAGGATTCATGGGAAAGGGAGATCATCATCCTGATGACCTCTGTGTCCTCATACAGAGCTGGATGGGGGAGAAGTGCAGCTCAGCATGTGGGAAAGGAGCTCTCAAGGGAACCAGCTCATGTTTTGGTCTGCTCTGGAAGTGCAGGATCTATCTGTAGGAGTGGATCTCTGGGTCAGCATGACTTCACAGTGCCAGCAAATGCCATGGAGGTGGGAGAGGTACAGCTATGGGAACTGGAAGCTGAAGGAAGGATCTGTGTTGCTATGTGCCATATGGTACTTTCCTGAGTTGGCCTTCCTTACTGCAGTCACAAAATAAAACTCTCTGAGAGTAGCTCTGCAGAGCAAAGAGAAAAGCAGGTTTGGATATGGGGAGCTTCATGATGGAAGCTCCTTCCCTACACACTGCTAGCTGTTAGTTCAGCAGTCTCCAAGCATCCATGCTGTGCTGGAAGAGCCAAGCCTGGGCACAAGCTGGTGGGCTACCCTGGTGCTGCCTTGAGATGTAACAATAAAGACTGTGGCTGAACAGGTGTTGTCTTTGTCTCTTTCCAAGGACTTCCCAAATCTGTTTACTGTCAGTTCTCCATGCAGGTGTGGGAGTTTGCAACGCACATACAGGACACACCAAGACCAGGTGATGGTCTGAGTCAACAGCCAGAGACTCTGGGTTCTCATGACAATGATTTCTGTCCAAGAGAGAACCCAACATGTCTAACCAATAAAAGAACTGGGAAACTTTTCAGAGTTTCACCCTCCAGTAAGATGATAAGCAAACATCCATCTATTTCAATTAAATGATGCTGATGTGCACCATCTTGCAAAATTGCAGACACTCTGTTGCTAGATAGCTGCTTATATCAGCCTGACATTTCCTGAACAAAGTTATCTTCCAGAGAACTGAACTGGCAAGAGGAGGGGAAGGAAGTATTGCAGGACTAGATTTATATCAAGAAGCTCCTGTTGCTGATGCACTGATGATAGGAAGATAAAACGTATTTCCTTCACATCATCTGGAGACTGCAGATGTTCACCATTCCATATGTTGAAACTGCAGAAGAAGCTGAGAGCTGAATTATGACCCACAAAAATCTAAATAAATCATCTTTCAATATCAGAGTGACCAAGACATATTCTTCCTTCCTGGAAAGGATGAAGTAATTCAGCCTTTCTTAGTCTCGCATCTTTTCCAATAAATCCACCCAAGCAGCAGATTTCATTGGTTGCAATAAAGGAGGCAAAACCCATACCAAGCTGCCAAGAAACTAAGAGCAGAAAAGATTAAAAAAGAAAAACTCAGAGGAGACTGCATGACAGTCTCTGCCTAACTAAGGGTGAGGAAAATCTGGTAAGCCTGTAAGGCATCATTGAATTGTTTACCAGCAGCTTCTCCATGGGGCTTGTGACAAAAAGATGAGAACACACATGCTTTAAGGTTTTCTGAATGAACACAAAAGTTTGTTTGATCATCTGACCACCCGAGATGACTTGGAAAAAATCTTCCTGTGCCCACAGAAATGAAGGAGGCGTGATGTGTCCATCAACTTTCATTATTGCATGACAAAGAAGCAGGCAGGGGGACTTTTTGGATGCAGGTAGCTCAACATCAACAGCAGATATCAGTACATCAGTAGTGGATCAGCAGGGAGAAGGAATAAGTGATTTGCCTTCTGTGGGGCTTATCTTTAAAACTCAGGTGAAGAGTGGTATCAATATACATGAGACATCAAGAAATCTGGACTTAAAAGCAGGGGCTGCCAGGATGCTTGCCCCTTGCTCACCACAAAGAGACAGGGAAAGGCCCATCAAGGTGGAGCATAGAGATGCACCTGTGTGAGGGGCTGGACAAGAACTGTTACAACACCAAAAGTATTTCAGCTGTGCAGCTGTGATTGCAAGTTCCAGCCTAGCCTGGATTAACTTCTAGGCCTTCAGCCTCACTTTCACAGTTTTGCCTTAAACCAGATGGAAAAGCTGTGTGAGATCATCCATTGCTCATCCCTGTGTCAGCAGCAGATGACACATCATCACGTGTACCGTCCATCCTGACTATTGCCACCTCTGAGGGATGAAATTTCCAACCTCTGCCCTCAGGACTCCTTTCTTAATGGCTCCTTCTCTCAGAAAGCCTTTGCCTGCAGTAGGCCTGGATGTTATTTAATCTCTCAGTCCACCTAAGTAGGACCATAAAAAAGTACCAGAAGCTTGACATTCACACTCAGACAATATTGATAGGAGAAATTTGCCCAAGCTTGATCCTAATGGATGACTCTTGCCTCTCTTAGCCATTTTCCACCCTGTACCACTGCAAACATTAGCAATTTCTTTTGGTCCAACACAATGCAAAGATACTTTTGAATGTTAAAAAATCCCCATGGGTCTCTTGATGGACAAAAGGGTATAGACCTCCATTCTGGGGTCTGAAATTCCATGAAAGACAACTGATCACCCCTTGCCACAGATCTAGAGCCTTTCTGGAATGATAAAATCCTTGTTGCACTTTGTTGTTTCTCCTGCAACCTCGGGCCGCTGCTGCTTTTACAAAACCAAATAAGTGGCCACAGAAATGGTTATGAAATGATGCAGTAAAATTTCACCCACATCTACTATTTCATTAGGAAAGAAGGACACACAAGTAAGAGCAATGACTGTATGTCATTTTGTATTTAGATAAAATATCCTAAGACACATGTGGCTGTGGCAGCAGCATCATTGACTGCTGGACAGGTATAGGACACATATAAGACAATTCTTCTGCAATTCTTCCCTAGTAAAACTTTTCTTCTTTTCCAGCGTGTCCTTTAAATTAGGAAGTGAAAGCCAGGTTCCATAGTTTTCACTGGCTTATTTAATTACAGATTTTCATCATTAGTCTAACACATAACATCTGATTTCTTAAGAATGAATAATAAATGGCTCTGTTGATTTAATTGTCCACTGATGAATCCCATCTGTATTTGAAAAATTAAAATATTTCTACTGTTTTTCTACAAAAAAGAATTATGAATATTAGCCAACTTTGCCCCCAAAGTTACCTTTAAGAAACATTCCTTCTTCTGTTTAGCTAGGCAATCATTTCCCTAAATATCTGTCAGGATTACTTTCTCGCCCTTAAATAGCACCCAGACAAGTCATCTCCATCAACATAACAATTATCTCCATCATCAAGCCAGCTGTGTCCATCTAACAAGCAAACAAACCAAACTGCAACAACAGCCCTCCAGGCTCAAAGCTGCAAAGAGCTCTCCAACTCTACCAGAGCTTCGGCCCCACGGTCCTTCCAGGACTGAGGCAGCTGGTTCCCATTGAGGGGAGAGGTGCCCAAAAGCCTTTGAATCTTTGGCCCTAGAGGAAAGGTGCTCAGCATCCTGCAGGATCAAGGTCTGCCAGGCTAACAAGGAACAGTGTGACAGTTTGCTGTGGGAGATATTGACCCCCCCCTCCCATTCCCACATTATGGAAGAGACAGGGTGGAGTTACAATGAAAAATGATGGGAATATCAGAGGGGTCTGGAGAATAAGGGCAATAGTGAGAGCAAGGCCTTGTGCATACACACACAAGAAATACCCACTGACTTCACAAGGATAAATTTAACATGCCTTCTCAAAGTTTAATCTGTTGACCAGAGTCTCTTTCTCACACTTGTCCTGGAAACATCATAGACAGAACACTTACCAAAACATGCTGAGAAATGGATTCCTTGAGAGCAAATTTGCTCACAGCAAATCACCAAGAGTCCCAAATTTCTGCAAACACATTATGCTGGCTCCTGCTGAGATTAACTTCAAGCAGTGGATTGACATGAACTCTAAGGGCTCCTCTCAGATCACTAGCATCAAAGAGCCACCTCAAAAACATCTTGCTGAGAGTTGCCTTGGCTACACAGCTGAAGGAGCACAGCATCTTGCAGGGGTTGAGTGGTAAGGGGAAGGGGGATGTCACCAGATAGGACGGGACCCTTCCAAGATGACCTGAGGCATGAATCATGAACTGTGCCCAGGGATCTCAAATGGGCAGCCCCAGGATCCAGGAGAGCTGGCACAACTGTTCCCCCACTCTATGTCCTTGCCCTGTGTATCACCCTGGGGAGACCCAGTGTGGAGGCTCATGATCACTGGACCAAGTGGGCCAGGTCTTAGGGGATTCTAGCACAGGGGGTCAGGAATCCCTCTCCTTCTCACCAGCAGAGCCTCCTCATACTTTTGGCTATTCCTGTCCTGATGATAAACAGATACTATCTACTTTTTCCCTCTAAAAAGCCTCCTTATAAACAACTAGGTGGTTATCAGGCTGGCTGCCAGTGAGTTTACACAGGCTAAAGATGATCTTTGGATCATCTCTGACCTCTGCATGCATCATATCTTTGGGTCCTGTAGCTTCCTCTGCTCAGTGCTGGAGGCTGTTTCTCCTGCCCTCAGCTGCTGCATTTCAGCAAATGTGCCATCTTTTCCCAATTCAGTTCTTCTTTCACACTTTCCTGAAGGCCAGTTGTTGCTGCCTGGGCATGCAGAAGTTTGCAGAGACCTCAGGGCCCCTGGCACCATCTCCTTCCACCGACAACACCAGGGACCACTGCCCTGGCAGGTGGACTGGCTGTCCTTTGCAAGGCACAACTTCCCACCTCCGCTGTGAAGAATTTGCTTGTTTGACATGGGAAAATTTGCCCTCAAGAAATCTCTCAGTGTATTATCTCAGTCTAGCCAGAAAACACAAGCCACCTCCAAACAGAGGGGGTGAGTTTGGATCCACACAGCTGGCTGAGAGGAGGATAGATCTTGCATCTATCTCCTTCCTCACCTCCCATTGTTTGATATGCTCACCTGGTGCATCTCATTTCTGAGCCCTCAGTGGGAGGACAGGGTAGGCTGATCTGTATGCCAGTATCTGATCTTCATGGCAAAATACGATGTACCAGTCATAACCAGAATGACTGCATCTAAGAGAGCTTTGTGTGTGCTGCCTGGAAACCATTCTGCCTCCAGAGACAAGAATGCTCCGTGTGTGTGCTTGCACACATTAAATGTTTATGCAGGCGTGTGTGGGCGTGTGAACACGGGTACGTGTGTGCATATGCTCACACGCATATCTTCCCTGTGCATATTAATCCTGCTGCTCTGCAGCCCACATCGAGGGACAGGTGTGTTCCAGCCAAATTCTCCACTTACGTCTGGCCTTGAATTTGCACTACTAAGTGCTTGGGTTAAAAAAAAAAAAAAAAAAAAGGAATAATAATTTTAAAAAAAGGGCAGGATTTGCTGTGCCATGGGCACTTTTATCTGCCCTGTGAGTTAGCACAGGGAAACGAGCTACAACTGTTCTTAGCAGCTCACCCAGCTGAGAGGAGGACGGCAAGGCCCGGAGGGGCTGAGGCTCCCGCCAGGAGCTCAGCATTTTCAGGCTGCTCCCAGCATTTTCAGTTTGCATGAAGAGTTGAGGGAAGCGCTGCTGCTGCAGCAGCTCCCGCAACAGCTCCTGCACGCTCGGGCCCGGGGCCAGCAGAGCCCGCAGCCGTCGTTAGGAGGAAGCAGAGCACCGCGCTCCGTGCGCGGCAGCGCCCGCTGCCGCCGCTCCTCCTCTTCCTCCCCCTCTGCCCTGACACGTGGGACAAACTAAGCGACAGAAGACACTGGGGGATGTCTAGAAGCTGGCACAGAAGGTACCCAGTCTTTCCTACCGCCTTTCATCAAGCCTGAGGGGACACCCCGCAGTCAAGCAAACGCTTCCAGTCGCACATGGCTGTGCTCAAGTCACTGACGTGCCAAAGCCGCGACCATCATCTGGGCTCAGGATGCTGCTGCTGCTGCTTAAGTATGACACAAGGAGGCACAATGGCTTCCTCCAGCATCCCTCAAGTTTGCAGAGAATCCCGACTGAGACCAGCCCCTGCTGTCCGCTGTGGTGGTGCAAGCCCTGGAGGGGCTCCCTGCACCGGCCTGGCGTGGCTCCAGGGCTGTGTGGAAGCTCGGGGCCAGCTCTATCACTCATGCACGCACGCACGCACAGAGCCACGTCTTTTCTCCGGTGAACTCTGCTGGCACTCGGCAGGAATTTCATTTGGATCAACTACTTAATATTCTCTCTCCTTCCTTAGAAACCAGGCTGCCGAAAAATCCTTCCAGCCAAGGCCCCTCCTTTCCTGTTTGAACCACCCCATCCCTTCCTCCCCCGTACACACACACACCGCAGAAACCCAGCTCTCTTGCTGGCACCTGATGGATTTCACTTTTTTTTTTCTTTTTAATATATTGTTATTGAAACTCCAGATCAAAAGAAAAATGGAGATTTTCCTGTTTTGTGTCTGAGGTTTTGCAGGCCTGTTGATACTAGCTTTCACCTTGACAGCTCGGAGCTGCTTTGCACCATGGACCAGCCGCTGGCACCAGCCGGGTC
>VZRH01000233.1:574881-602053 GCA_013397555.1 Urocynchramus pylzowi | reverse complement strand
TTTCTAAAACCACAGTAACCTGAAAAAAAAAAAAAAAAAGGAAAAAAAGGCAACTTTAAGGTAAGAAAAGCACTCCCCAGGGATTTTATCTTGAAGTGCTTTAAAATGGTTTCTCCAGTTGACACTTAGGGCTTTTACAGCATATTAATTGCATCCTGCCACTGTTTTTTATGAGAATCTGCCACTGGTCTGAATGGGTGCTTTGCAGAAAATAGCACCAGGCAGAGAGTGAGCACTGTTCACCTGGAGATCTGGAAACACTTTGTGAGAGGGCTTAGGGCAGGAGAAAAATGGCTTTCCTCATTCTCTCATCTGCCCTGTAAGAAGCAGAATGCCCCGTACTAATACCTGGTACAGAGACAGTGAGAGTATCTGGGGGGTGGAGGAGAGGTTTCACTCCCACTCCTACCTGCGAGACACAAAATGGTGAGGCATGTAGAGAACTGCCTCCATCAAGCCCAGCTGCAAGCCCTGGCATGGAAGGCTTGGGCACGGCTGGATTGCCACGGGGCAGAGATCCTGCGAGGGATCCCAGGGGAAGCTGCTCTAACTGAGGGCTGTCCGGGAAATTTCTCTCGGGCCAAAACCCAGGTCATGTGAAGTTGTCTTGCAGCCACCCTCATTTCACTCCTGTGCTGCCCTGCGAGGACACTCATTCACAAAAGCTTGCCTGGAAACTGAGTTGTATCCTCAGCCAGAAAATGACAATATTTTAGTCATGAGAGGTACCCTCTTGGCAGGTTCCCCCCCATTTTATGAAAGTAGTCTCAGCTATGGGGATCTTAGGGCTGCCACCTGAACCCACTGAGGCCAGCAGGTGGGATGGAGTTGCAGATGACCCCCTGGTCTGTGCTCTCTCTCCATGCTCTCACAAGGTCTGTCTTTATGGCATCTTCTGCTGACACCAAAAAACGCCCACCACCCTGGCAACACGAGAAGCAACAGGACAGTGTGCAGCGTATGGCTGGCCGTGAGCTGTAGGAGAGCCTGCAGCTAACAAAGATCACATTTCTGCTGGCTTGTGCTCTTCCAGGGGAGATCACAATCATGTTTTATGTTTATAAGACATGCTCTCTTATTTCGAGGGAGTGAACAGAGAGCGTTCAGAGGAAACCAACGTTTCTATTAGTGTCTTCTAGTGTATTTCATTCCTATAGGCTCATTGTGTTACATAGAGCTCTGCTGCAAAAAGAAAAATAATTATTTGGAAAGCAGTTAGTGTTCTTAACATATCAGATATGTTACACTTCATTATGATAATCTCAGTAATATGCAAAAGCACTGACTTTACTGGGTAGTATAAAGAGGATGGAACACATACTTTAATCAGTTTGGGCTAATCTGTGTGTTTTGGAAGCACTTAGAACATAAAAAAAAGTTCAGGCAATCTAGAAAGATTAAGAGCTGAATGACAGATACAAAAATAAGATACTTTTTCTTCTCCCTCCAAAACCACTGTCCGGTTTTTGTAGATCTGAAACTCATTAGCAAAATAATGCTTATACAGGAGAATGTATAATTTTTTTTCATGAGCAAGCATTAAAAAACACTGAATAGTTGTGAAATCAGGTGCCCGAAGCATCTTTCTGAAGAAAGGAAAAACTTCTACAGTACTTCTACAATCCTTGGAGGGAAAAACGACAAGCAGCAGAAGCAGAACTGATGGGACGAGTCTGAGACAGAAGTGTGGAAAGGAGAGATGAACACCAGCAGGAGGTGCAGATATCGACACAGTATTTCACTGTGCGTGGAGACTGCGTTGAGTGTCAAAAGTAAAATGTGATTTCTTCCCAAGATACTCGTTCTTCCCTTGGACAGTGCCTTCTTGGCTGCGATGATAACCCCAACAAGTGTTCTCAGCTCCGTGCCGGGGTCCCTTTCCAGCGGGATCCCGCCGCCCATCCCGCAGCAGTGCGTGTAGTAGAGCTAGCGAGGGCTAGGTGGCATACTGGATACGCTGGAGAGTCACCTCTAAGGACTTCCTTCCACATCCAGCAAGGGTTAGGCTGAATGAAATTATCTCTTTGCAAGCAGCTTTCTGTGTCATTAAAAAAACAAAGCAACCGATGCTTCCAGTGAAGACAGCATCAATGTTTTGCTTTCTAACATGCCTCATGGGGGTATCAATTTTAAACCGCATGTAGAAATGGAGTCTCCCCCCACCAGATCAGTGCCTGGGTGTTCTGCGGGGCCGTGTTGGCTCTGTTTCACATTATCAGGGCTCAGCTGCCAAGATTTCCAGCGGTGACGGGTGACTGGGGTGCCTCCACCTCCCAGTGGCCCACACAGGTCAGCTTGGGGTGCAAAGTGGGGGGATTCAGTAAGTAAGGGACATCAGATCCTGGGCATCAGGAGGTCCTTCCTCAGAGACTCTCACAAGGACTGAAGCATAAAGGCTATACTGGATGTTTAAATGACAGAGGCAGAAATAGCTCGGGGGACAAATTCCTCTTGCCTGAGCACAGACAAAATTAATTTCTTCTGCTAACAGGGAAAAGACAGATGTTCATCATGAGCAGATGACAGAGGTTCCCCTTTGCACCTTCCTGGCTGGAGCAGAGAGCAGAGCTCGTGCTGCTGGTGGCTCTCAAGGACCTGAGTGTGGGGTGAGCAGTTCAGTGCCCCTCACAGCACACTGCATGGCCCAGCAACAAGTGGGGCTGTGAGTCTCCTGCCCCACTGGCCATGCATGCCATTTATGTTCCTGCTTCCCTGGGGCACTGGAAAAGTGCAGGCTGGCTCTGGGAAGAGGTGCTCAATGACTGGGGATGAGTTGCAAAAGAAGCTTCAATTTCCCTTACCTGTGCAACAGGACTGCTGGGGCTTTTGTGTCTTGGAGGGGACAGGGTGGACTTAAAGGGCTGTCTTTGTAAGTGGCTGGAGATCTTGTCAAGGTGCTCTGCAAGCTGGAAATATCCATGTGATTCACTTGCTTTCCACCTCCACCTTCCCCGCTTCATGCTGCCCACATTGTTTTTTTGTTATTAATTGTTTTAGATTCAGACAATGCCTCTCCTTTGGCCTCAGGCAGACACACTGGCTGAATCACTAAAACACTTTAACACACATCTGCTGAGGCAGCAAAACTCAGTATCTCCTTCTCTCTTTTTCTGCCTCTCCAGTATCACAGTCAAAAGGTGACTGAGACACAAAGTAGATCTGAAATTGGCTGAAAAGGGAAAGTGCTCCCAGCTGAAGTGCAGAAAACACCTGCATCTAATAAAAACAAATGAGAAACATCATCAATAATCAGGAGAAAAAGTAGTGTAAATAAAGAAAGAGTATAAATTCAGATGGTCTCTGGGAAACTTGAACAGATGCCCTAGCCTTCTGTCTTCTGGAGGTATTGGCTAATTATTTACTGTGTAGTGCAGTAAAATACAGGGGCTTGCCTTGTCTCTCTAGAATAGACTCAGGTTCTCTGGAAACCTTGCTGTGCATGTGGGTGCCATGGTGATGGGTGACACAGAAATATAATAGATTGTTGCTGTGGCAGGAGAGGGGCATCTCCTAGAAGGAGTTGTCCTAAGAAGGATACTCCTTTCTGCCTGTCTAAGGTTTTACATGTTCTGAGTACTTGGATAATGATTCAAGGTAGAAAATATGTTTGAAGCTGACTGAGAATCTTGAAGTCCCTTACAGGTGTGTTGGGTAGAGGTGAGATGTCCTTTGCCTCTGTGGTCGTGTACCTGCTGCTGGCCCCATGAGCAGGAGTACTTTACCTGGAGGAGATGACTCCTGACTGTGACCTCCCTCCAAGCCTGCTCTGTGCACGTTCATTCCTGAACCTTTGCATAGCGCCTGAGGAGCTGGCATGAAAATACCCTTTTGGAGCCCTGCTGATTTCATTTTTTTTCTTTTTTCATCTTTCAACCACTCTGGATTCCCTTCTGCTCTGTGCATGAGCCAAGATGGATATAGGCTTTTCATCTCTTTTTGTGATGCCATGTGCCTGAAAATGTTCTTGCCTGCATCAGTGTTACTACCAGGAACACACCAAAAGCCCTGTCTGAAGGGCAGGGAGGTGTAATTGTCATGGGGAGTCCCATGGGTGGGTGTCTGGCTGCACCAGTGACAGGAGCAGGTATGGATGGTTAGGAGGCTTTCTAGGGACAGGGAAATATATTCCCTATAGCCTGATTCTGAAGAACTTTCAGAAACCATCCTGTCTCTTCTGCTGAGGTGCTGCAGAAGTTTCCAGGGACATCCAAACTAGTCTGGGATCTGTGGATAACAAGTGCTGGCTGTTACCATTTATAGTCCTTTTAAATAGGGAGAACTCTCCTGCCTGTGACTATCACACCTTGATTTCTTGCAGAGCTTTCTGCTGGTGGGATGCCTGTGTGCAGCTGCCTTCATTAAATACCCACAGTGAGCAGTTGTATTGTTCAAAGGACAATTAAGGTCCTCACAGAATTAATCCAGGCTGCAGCTTAGAGCCTCAGCTTCCCTGATGGGAAAGGAAAGTATCCTGTCTCTGTCCCATCCTAGACACATGCATGGAACCTTACCCTGAAGGTCTGCAGAGTGCTGTGAGATCAGAAATGCATGAAGCATTTTGGGGTCCTGCTCAGGGGACAGCAGGTTCTGTGATGGTGCTGCGGGCTCATGCAAGACTGGATGGAGATGGACCCAAACCAGAGAGGCCCTCAAACCCTGCCTGGATACATCCTCTTCTCAGCCACCAGTAACTGGCCTGGATGTGGGCTCATGATTATATCCCTGAAGTAATTCCCTGGACTTCTCCTTACCCCCACTCTATAATTATTCATAGTTATTTTCTAATGCCTGTCCTACCACTTGTTTTCTTTCTGGCTTTCTTTTTCTTCTGAGTAATGAAAACACATCAATGGCCCTTCTCCAAGAACAGTTATTAAAGCCATCACCCCTGCCTATCCCCCCCTCCCCTCATTTAAAGCCTATCAAGCTCCATTGGATTTGTGGCCAGAGTTTGCATCAAATTACTATTTTAGGGCTGCCAAAATAAGCACAACCCGAAAGTTTGGAGGGGGGGGGAAGAGAGGGAGAAAGAAGAATAGGGAGAGAAAGTTATAATCTTCCCAGATCACTATTAATTACATTTATAATAATTATACTTTTCCAGACGGTTACACTGCTGACAAGTAGGAGGATCAGCTCTTGCAGGGCAACCTGTGCATGTATTTTGGCCTTTGCTTTTCCTCTACAACAAATCCTTTGTGACTTGCAGCTGCTGCTGGGACAACTCTGTCCCCAGTGTGATGGAGAGGACAACGTGCATGTGCAGGGAGGGTGGATGGCTTCACTCCCTCGATGACAGAGCTTGCTCCCACAAACAGGGCCCAGCTTGGCTTGCCAATTTGCCACCCCTCTGAGGCTGAATTTCAGTGCCTTATTTTGTTAATCCAGTTCCCTGATGCTCTGGAGCACAGCAGAGGTGGGGTGCAAGATGCAGGACTGGGGGTAATTGTCTAAAGCTTGTCAAGGCAAAGAAGTGTTAAGGGGTGCTCTCTTGTGGCTCTGGACTGAGCTGTGCTCCTTCTGATCTCCTGGGAGCACATTCTTGCACGGGTGGATCTAGTGGATAAACAGAGCAATTTGGAGTAGCTCTCACGAGTCAGACTGTTCCTCATGTGTCAGAGGATATTTATTTATTTATTTAAAGGGGTGTAGCAATTAGGGAAGAGAGCAGAGATGTCAAAAGGCACTTGGCTTTTCTCCAACCAGCTCCTTCTCCTGGTGCCTCTCTCTGAGGCCACTGTCCTTCCCAGTCTCCTGCAGTGCTGAAATCCCTGACAAGTGTCTCCCTTGCACTGCAGCCGAGGTTATTCTCTCCTCTCGTTGCCTTTGCTTGACATGTCCTGCTTGACACCCCCTCTCCTATCCTCAGTCACAGGGGTGAGGACCCAAATATTCATCAGAAGCAAAACCTCAAAGGCATTAAACACATTTTGTCATTGACCCAGTTTTCTCCATTTTCAGAGCTGTCTTCCTTCAGACACATCAAAACTTTAGATCCCACATATTCTCACCTGTAATGTGATACATTTTCTGTCTTCTACCAAATGCCCTTCCTAAAACTGTGTATTACACAGGCCCCTCAGTGAAGAACAGAAACACCCTCTTACTAGCAGGGAAACATTTTTATACAACATCCACTTTGCCTCCTGCCTGTGAATCCTGATCCTCAAGGGTAAACTAAAATAATACTGACTCTTGAACTAAAATTCATAACTCTCCTGCCTGTGTCAAATCACAGCCCCAACTAGAGATATTAATTTTATGGCATATTATAGCTTCCCCTGCAATTTACCTGTCCCCCAGGATTCTAAAGGCAATAATTTTCTGTCTCTCTGTCTGTCCCTCCAGGACCAACAGTTTTTTTACCTCCCCTTTTCCATCTTCCTCCTCTGCTTTCCAGTTGCTGGCTTCCTTAAGATAGACAGGCATGGCCATCACAGTAAAGAGACACAGGTGGTGTTTGTGAGCCAGGGACAGATCTCCCTGGCACTCCTGACAGATGGCTTGCAGCGGTGGTCCCCTTGTTCTCTCACTTGTGCAGTAATTACAAAAGTACACAGAGCAAGAGCTGAGGGGCCTCACTGCCAGTCTGCCACCTTAACTCCCTTACCTCCTTGGTGAGGGGAGGCATTTTCACCCTTTGAACAACATATCCTTTCCCCTTGTTTTCCCTAGGAGACATCCTGACTCCCTTTTCTGCCCTGCTTGCTGCCTGGCATTGCTCGTGGATACCCCAGCAAGAGTCCTTGCCACCATCTGATGAACAGCCATGGGACACACTGGTCCATAGGGTTGAGAGTGGCACTAAGGGTTGTTTCACTCAGTGTTAAAGGAAATAATAAGTGGTATTAAACTAGATGCATAAAAAGTAGTATTAAAGCACATGCCTAAAAAAGGCACTTGAAATTAGAGCAGATCCAACAATCCAGGAAGGAGTTGAGGGAAAGCAGGGTCTGTGCCCAGTACAGAAATAGTGAGGCCTTCAATGTACAAGTGTCTCTTGGGCTCCCAGACTCAGAGCACACATCAAAGGCCTGAACTTGGTCCAAACCATCATTTCTATTCTTTTCCCCCTGCACTCCTCCCTTTTTCTTTCCTTTAGGAGGGAATCTCCACAGCCTCCTGTGAACCAAGTTTCACAACCTGGGGCATGTGGCTTTCTCTGCAGTCTTCCTATTTGCCTTTCACAGCTGTGCTGTGGTAGGCTAAGAGAGAGGGAGAGGGAAAGTCAGAGCCACTTATGCCTTGAATTGATCCTAACTCCTCAGAAGAGTCACTGGGAGGTTGAGTGAAGCACTTGGGTCTCACAGAGGACCCAGCACCCTCGTGGATCTTTGCTGGTAAACAGCATATGAGCATATGAGTTTTGTGCTTTTGCAGCCTGGGGAAATGCAGTGACTCAACACACCCGTGCCAGTGGGTGACATCTTTGTGTTGGGATGCATGTGTCAGCATCAGGAATTGATTCAGAATTCCCCCTGTGTTTCAGGCTGACAGGAACTCGCTCAGACCGAAGGCATGCTCCGACGTCGCCTCTTTGAGGGCACTTCTCGCAATGGTCCCGGGAAAACGCCAGCCAGCTCTGTGCTGGTGGGCAAGAGGACAGTCATGGCAACAGGGCAGGAAAGCTCAGCCTTCCTACAGAAGAGAATTCCGGGAGAGCTGTTCCATCGCTGTGGGCTGCACATTCTACTGGGATCCATGGACCTTTGGTCACCATCCCTCTGTCTGAAACAAGTCTGATATAGATGATGCCTTAAAATATTTGACTTCCTCTAGGGCAGTTAATTTTCACATTTCAGATGAGAACATGTGATTGAACCAGTGAGTGCAAAATGGGCAACAGGTGGTTGAGGGCTCAAGTCAAATGTAGACCAGCTTGACAGGGTAGACTCAGTGGACAGTGCCATGAAGAGCAGGCAATTTACAATAGTTAGGAAGAAGAGCAGGGATCTCCCTCTCCTGTGGCATAAGGAAGCTGGAGAACCCTTTCTTGGTCACATTTGGAAGGACCACCATTAACAAGCATTCTAGCAATGATGCCATCTCTGCCAGCATTCATATACCAGAGCGATGGATTATTCCTCAGGACAAGAACTTTATCTGTGAACAAAAGTCTCTGCATAAGTTTCGGCCAAAGGAAAAAATCATTCCTCCCACGTGCCTTCATTTTTATGGCCCATTTGCACTCTTTTTCCGGAGTTTTCAGCAGCCTCTTCAATCTTCCTGCAGAAATCCCTGAGGACAGTCTGATCCAACATAAACTTTACTGTAGCAGCTTTCCCAGGTGACTGGCTCCTGTAGCTACTCTCTGTGCTCTAGCTCTGCCTGAAGTCACTACTTGTTGCCAGATCCTTGATGCTTTTCTGAGGTCTCCAAGTCTGTGAATAGCACATTGCCTGATTTCCCATCTTTCTTGATGTCCTTCTTGTCTGCCTCTTAAAATCTCATCTTTCCAAAGCATGGCCAGAGTTTTCAGATCTTATATGTCACACTCTCCGCTGAAACCATCCAAAATCCAAACATATTTCAAGTCTACTGGTGGAAAATTTTTTGAGAAGATCACAGTTAGAGTCATATAAGACCTTCACCTCATCCTCAACTTTACTGACGCTTATAGAGTCATAGCACAGTAAAATTGTTGGGGTCGAAAGTGGCATTAAAGGTTATCTCATTCCACCCCCCTGCCATGGGCAGGGATACCTTCCACTAGACCAGGTTGCTCAAAGCCCAGTCCTGGCCTTGAACACTCCAGGGATGAGGTAGCCACCACTTTTCTGGGCTACCTGTTCCAGTGCCTTACAACCCTCGTCATGAAGAAATGAAAACAACTCTTCCAAATGAATGTAATAGCCTGTCCTCGCAGACTCCATCCCATCTGGCCTTATACATTTAAAAGCTGGTTGTCTGGTTGAAAGTAGTTGTGGAGCTATTTCATGGTTAAAGTTAGGTGTGGGAGATCTGAGATGTTCCCAGAGCTGAGAGAGTTTTGGTGGATGTTGAGAAATCCTGTCCTTTCCAGGATCACTTGACCAAATGGTGATTGCTTCAGTGTTCACAGTGTTCCTCTAAAACAGCCTGGCTTTTGTGCCTTGGAGTCCACTGCTCTTCCAGCAGGCTTGTGAGCCCTTTGGCTGATGGCTGCTCAGCTTCCAGGGCCCAGGCAGGAGCGGGTGGCTGCAGTCCCCTGGCACAGCTGCAGCCTGCACGGGACATCTCAGCTGGAAGACGCGCCAGAAGGGCCAACTCTGGCTGAAGAGGTTCCTGGAGAGTGGCCTTAGATAAAGTTTGAACTTGGGAGTTCTGTTCCTGGAGCTGCTGGCTACAGTTTTAACCAAGTATGATGTGAAACTAGTGAGTTTCAATCACTAGTCTTTTTCCTCTCTGCCATAACCAGTTTCCATAAGCACTGAAAGGCAAGATCTACAAAAAAACTCAACAAAACAAACCACCCAAAGAAACCTCTCTGTTGAGGGAAAAGATTAGTTAAGAGACTACATTTCCTGTACATCAAATGGCTGAGGACATACAGGTTTCTCAGTTTTCAGGGCACCGTAAAAATCAAACAAAATAGGAAGGGGGAATGAAATTAATGGGAAAAGTGTCATGGTCTGCTCTGAGCCAGAGCAGTCTCACCAAAAGTGATGGGACTGTGCCAGTGAAGGCCTGAGCGGGATTTGGCCTTGCATCTGTTAAATGAGGACATTACCAGAGTACCAGATGACACAGCCTAGTTCTCTGAAACCAATTCTGCTAAAGTAGAAAAGATTTGTTAGAAGGCTGCAAGGTCAGGAAAGCAAGATTATTGGTTTAGCAGCCTTCTGCTGTGCTGGGGACCCGAGGCGATGGCAAGCACAGCTCTGCCCAGTGTTTCACATCTTTGCTTTGTCATTAAAAGACTTGTAAAAAGGACAATGAGACATTCTCCTTTCTTTCTCTTCAATATTTGCACAGTTGGAGTAATTCTTACTCTGTACTCTTTTTTTTTTTCGTCCTCAGAAAACAAGTGCTTCAATGCCCTTATTTTCTAAACAAACCGAACATGCCCACACAAGTGCACCCACGACTACGAGCAGCCCAGAGCGCATGACCACAACAACGAACCATTTTGTAGCACAGTCCTCATGAATATCCTGTTCAGACCAGCCGAGCCCCCTGTTCATAAACAGCTCTATAGTTCCTGTTAACCAGCAGCCCTCCAGTAATGATCCGTTCTGTTCAGCCCTGTACCCTTTGGTGACCTCCCAATAAAAGACCCTACTATTGCTGCGCAGCTTGGCCACAATTAATCAGCGTAGCTCTGGGCTTGCAAATTACTTTCACCCTTGCCAGCCATTACTTTCGAGTGACCCTACAATAACAAATCGAGATCCACTGCTGGCAAAATAGTCAAGTTTGGCTTTTTTTTTTCCCCCCCAAATACCTCAAAACAGCTCTCTAAATCACTTTTTCCCTATCCGTTTCAGAAATTAAAAGGTTTAACCTGAGCACAAAGAAATAGTAATTTGGAGGAAGAGGTAGAGATCACTTTTAATAGGTTAATTGTCCAGTCAGGAACAAGAAGGAATGCTCAATGTCAGTCTGGAGGATCCAGGTCACAGATCACATCTGTGGAACTGCAGAGTGTGGGCCCCCACCCCAGAAGAGGAGGATGTAACCCATCTTGTGCCTGTCTCTTGCCTGAGGTCCCTATCCATAGGATAGGAGATGCTGTGACAGCTGTGCTGGGGAGTGTCCTCTCAGTTCCATAGCACAGTCACATGCAGGTGCTTGAGCCCCAGCCCTCTTTAGCTTCCTTCTTCAAGTGCAATCACAAACCTCTGGTTTGTGCCCCCTGCACCCTCTCTGCTCTTTCTGGGCTGGTTTGCTGGTGGCCAATTCTTTGAACGAGTCACTTTTTCCTATAGCGGGTAGTTAATCTCCAGCTCTCTTCTTTATCTGGTTGCCAGTTTTCAGGAAAACTGTAGAAATGTTGCATCTTGGAGCACCCTGCAGGGCTGTCAGATTGAGTTGAAATGGGCCAGTGGGTTGAAAAGCTATTGTGAAGTCATGGGGATATGGAAATGCCCATACCCTTCAGCATAAATATGACTGTGTACCATTCAGTCTGTGGTGTCACAGCATTGTGGTGGCATTTTCACTGTGTCCTTCATAAGCTTCTGCCAAAGTCAGAGAGTCTGGAATTTGTCCTGCTTCACCTTGTTTTAGCACCTGGGGTTGAAATGAATTTTAAAAGCAGAGGGAAGCACAAAGAGCTGGCACACAGTGGGGTTCTGGCTCTGATCTCTCCAGAGCCACTGAGTGACTCTGTGATCTTCGGCAAAGCTGTTGACCTGCTCGTGCTTTGTGCTACACAGCTGGAAAATTGAGTAAAAAAATTAAAAAAAAAGAAGAAGAAGAAAAAAAAGAGGCCAATGAAAACTTCACTCAAAAGACCAGATGCACAAATTTTCTAGATAAACAAATCACCCAAGCCTTGCCACTCCAATGTCCCCAATCCTCCTCTCTTCTTTGCACCTTATAGTTGAAGCAAAAAGCAGTTTAAAGAGGAAAATCTGGGGCTGTGTTTTTTTACATGTTCTGGATCCTCCTTTAACTGTGAAAATGTTCAAAGTGAAAACTTGACCTGGCAACAGTTTCTGAATGACCTCGCTCTGGCTGTGAAATCCACTTCAGCTTTGCAGGAGCAAATTTTTACAGTCTTCTCTGGTGGAGGAACAAAAAGATTTTTATTATTATTATTATTTTTCTTCAAGAAGAAACTTTATACAGACTGTGTGTTATGTTTCCTCCCAGCACTCAAGGTCAAATCCACAGTTGTTCCCCACTCACTTTATATCACCCAAAAAAATAAACCCCCTTCCCTGCTCTGACTGCAGATACCCCATGGCAGCAGAGGGGAAGGACAGAAGCGCAAGCAAACAAAAGTGACTTTTCTGCCATTGCAGCCACACAGAGTACACAATAAAGACACGTCTGGGCAATGTGATCATGTAACTGGAAGTTGCTAATTACAATTGCTACCTCCTAATTCAGAGGAGTAGTGACTCAGAGGAACCCTGAGCTATCTGGGCCTCCCAGATCCAAGTTCCTCAGACTACAAGCCATGGCACTGAAGATAAAGGCCTCCAGAGGATTAACTTCAAGCCATAACTCAAAAGTGGTCAAAGACACCACTGGTGAGGATTTGATATCAACTCCTCTCCAGATTGGTAGTGAGTGCAGGATCAGAAGCTGTGGCTGAACATCTGCAGCTCAGCGGGAGCCAGCTTGATCCTCCTCAAGCACACAGTGCCAGAAGCCCTCTGCTGAACACTGCAGTGATTTTCTAGTGGTCATTTTTGCCAGGGCACTGTATGCAGCACCAGCCATGCACTGGTTGAAAAAGAACATTTATGTTTGTTGGAAAGGCTTCCCCTGTGCGTGACGGTGGCTGTTTGCATGTGCAGCCAACACGCCTCACACCTCGTCAAGGCTCACAAGTGCACACAGCACAGGACATTATTATGTATGTGCCTGCACACTCTCACAAAGCTGAGCCTTAGGTGACAACTAATTCTGAATGATGTGCTAAAAAATGTAACAGGTATACAATAAGGACTAATCCTAACCTGAAAAAACACTTCTTTTTATCTCCTGGCATGGTCCCTGGACAGGAAAGCCTAGTCTCTGACACTGACTTTCCCCACAGTCATAGGCAAGTGTTAGCTTCAACTTCCTAGTCTTAGACACTAGGCATGATAAACATGTCCTTTTAGTTGGCCAGCTCATACCTCTGTTTCTGAAGCTTGGCTTGGGGAATAGCATGTCTCATTCCCAGTAAGGACTGTGGAGGTGACTACCACAGGAAGGAGGAGGGAAGGGAATTTAGTTATAAGCCAAGCTGGGCTGACTTGTGCCAGGCAGACTCCAGAGTATGGTCATTGATCTCTTAGTTACAAGGATATATATGGCCTGCATTTCCAGAATTGTAAACGAGACACCACATCATCAGGGTTGAGAGAGTAACACACTGAGGAAAGGGAGTCAGGCCAAGGACATATTACAGTATTATCTTATTATTTCCTTCACACTCTCTTTCAATCAAACTGTGTTCCCTGTCCAGCATTTTACACATGATTATAGACTCTCTGGGGGCAGGGGCCATCTCCTTGCTGCATTTGTGCAGCCGCTGAAACAATGAGGTCATGTTCTTGACGAGGAAGAATTTCTGCACGCCAGGGATGCTGCTGATGCCCGGATGCTCACGGGAAGGGCGAAGGAGCTCTCGCCTGCTGAGATGCTACTCCACAGCAGAGCTGAAGGTCTGTTTGCTTGTCTCACTTATTCCAAGTCGGCAGGGGTTTGGTCATGGCCATCTAAGGAACATGTGCGTGAGATATTGCAACCAGACAGTTCATTCCTCTGCCCACAGAGGTGTTTCCACATTGGAAAATGCTTCACTTGCACAGGAATTGCCCCTGCATCCAGAAATAACTAAACATGTAACTAAAATGTAAGGTCTAAGGAATATTGTCAGAAGTCTCTTTAAGGTAATTTTTATTAGGTGTTGGATGTCCTAGTTGAGGGTTATTTTTCCTCTTGAAGGCTAATGTAGGAAAGAATCACACCATCAGCTCAGCCCTCCCATGAACTGCCGGCAGACCATGTTCCCAGGGGGAATGGAGGCAGTGGGATGAGCCATGCTAGATTACAGAGTGTGACCAGATGTGCTGAGGAGTTTGTGAAGCTTGTTCTTTGCTACAGGGTTAATGTGCATGAGGACACTGCTCATCCTGTAGCTGGTCCTCCTGTGGAGCTGGAGCTTGACATTGCTTTGAAATCATCTCCTCCTCCCATCTCCATTGCTGTGGGAGACACTGCTCCGTCACTGTGACACTGATGGCTTTTGGGGCGCTCTCTTTGCTCTCCCCACACTTCCAAAAAAGCTTTTGTAGTGCAGTGTCCACTCTTGGCGTTCTGTCCATCTAGATGGTGTCCTATAGGTTTTCCAGCTGCCCACTGTTTGCCCCATCTCTGTGGCTTAGGCTACCTCAACCTCAGAGGCTAAGTGGGGGAGGGAGGAAGCAGAGCAGTGGGACAGAAGTTGTAGTGGCTTGGAAAGGCTGTTCAAAGGCACCCTGAAGGGATCTGTGTGCACCATTCCAGCCCATGCTCTGCAGCCACAGGCAGGCACTGATGGAGAAAGTGCCTATGTGGAGGCATAAGCTGCTCTGTGCTGAACTTTTCCTATGCATCATCCCCAGCAGGGCAGAGTGATGCCTGGAGGTACCTCTGAGAAGGGGGTGATAAAAATGGCTCATTATGCACTGGCTTGTGTCATATGCTGAGCTTATTCACCCGCTGTACTCAGGGACTTGACAGAGGCAGTGAACTGGTAGGAGAAACATAGCCATCCCTACTCTAAATCTACTTTCATCCTTGTCCTGGGGATTGGAGACTTGGGACACATTTCTGTACATTCTGCTTAGCCCTGCTGCCTGGTGTAAACAGCACAAGGTCCTTGAAGAGTGATGGGTGTGTTTGCACAGCTACAGATCACCCTGCAGGCCATGTAAATTGAAGCATTCGTGAAAACCTCATCCACCATCAGTTCTGCCTGGTAACTCCTTACAAAACCCTCTGAAATCAAAGAGGAGGGAGTCAGGCAGCCCCTGCCCATGACAAGCCCCAGTGACCAGATGAAAAGGAACAATCCCTAATTAGCAGCCAGTGCAGAGCCATCTGTGCTTATACATAATCTGCTAGATATGGGCCACGTGAGGAGAGGAGAGCCTGATGTCAGCTTCTTGTGAAACTTACTGTGATGGCAGGACAGCAGGATAAACTTTTGGGATGCTTATGGCAGGATGAGAATGGACAGTGTTATGTGGGTGACATCATGTCCAGCAAAACAGCTGGGAAAGGTCTCAGTGGGGAAATTTAGAAGATGTATTGGTGGGGATATGGAATATTTGCTAAGCTGAGACCTGGAGAAGCTGTCACAGTTGTTACCTCACAGGTGACAAGGATGGGAGAGAGGAGAATGGGAAGTCCATTGAAACTACAGAAGACAGTAACTTACAGGGTTTTATCCAGGAGGGAGCAGGTGGGGTAGTCTCTGTTGAGAACAGTCTCACAGTTCATTGCTTCTCTTTTCCCGTCCCTAGAGGAAGGAAAACGTGCTCGAAGGGGTCTTCTGTTTTGGGGAGAGTTGGGCATTTCACCTGCATTATCTAAACCAGTCCACATTTTGCAGGGTCTCAACATGCAGCAACATTTCCACATCACTAATCACAATTCTGTTTTGGTTTTTGTTGTTGTTGCACAGATCTGAACTTCCCAGAGGGAGCGATAAATGACAAAGAGGTGAGGTTTACACTGCATCCAGATGTGCCTGGTAGACATTTGTGCAGTGTGTTGTGTTTCTGCCTTGCATTATCTCTCAGGTTTTGACCCCAGTGGAGCAGAGCTCCTCAGCAAGCACTTAGACACACTTAGAGGGACAGAGAGAGAGAGAGCTGCAGCCTTGGGAAATGGTGCTTTGCCCACCCGATGCTGGCTGATTGCATGAGACATCCCAAGATTTTGATACTTTTTGTTTCCAGTGTCTCTCTGGAGTTTTGGCCTATTGCAGCCATTTGCACTTACTGGTTTTGTTGCTGGCTCCAGGTCTTCCTTCCAGCAGTCAGATTCCCTCATGCCTGAGGTCATGCTCAAGCCCAAAGTGATAATACCACATTCACATGTTTTTCAAAGGCTGGATCAAGCTATAGAGGTGACTGAACCTAGGAACAAACGTCCTGTTGTGCACAGAAACAGCGTTGAGCTGATTTTTGATACACCCACTTAGTGCAGCCGGGGTGCTGGCAGGCTCTTTGTTGGGTTGGTGCTTTATGGGACTGCAGCAGGGAAGCTGTGGGATGTTGGGTTCTCTTGCTGAGAGCACTGTTTGCGATTAAAGCCCGTAAAGTGACCGCAGGTTGTCACCTCTCTTTGGCATGAGTACACAACCAGCCAGGAAAAGGTAGTAACTGCTGACTTTGCCATTTTGCTAGTCTGTTTGCAGTCTTCCAGCTGGCTTTGAGCTCTCACAGTCATGTTGTTCTCCAAGCTGAGCTGTATTAATTGTCTCAAGAGACCCAGCATCAACTGCTTTATTGTAGCTCAAGCTTGTGACGAGTAATTCGTTTTCTCTTGCTGTAATTGCTGGTAGTAAAACATTATTTCCACTCATCAGAAGGTCACAGGGCAGGACGCAAGCAGTCTTTGTAGCAGTTGTGGCAACCCATCAGAGAAGAACATAGTATTTGAGATTCAAGTGCCCCTGGATTTGAGGGTGCTAAAACCAGCACGTGATAACAAAGAAAGATGAGAGCTGACATCTCTCTAGCACAGATCTTTTAAGGAAGTGGGCTGTGGCTCCTAGCTGAGGCAGTTTTGAATAGATTTCTAGCTCTATAGGAGTCAGCTCCCCCCAGGCTGTCAGTCCTCTTTTCATATCCCACCTGACATCCATTTCCTGTTAGGTTCCTCTGCTGTGCTTAGGTTTGGTGGGTTCCCTCAGTCATGTGGAGCTGAGTGATTAAGCTTCATGTTCATGTGGTTTGTAGTTTTTAAGCTGCATGATTTGTAAGCTATTATAAACAGAAAGGCCCAGCCAAATCTTGCTGCCTAATGGAGCTATCAGCATCTCTAGATGTGTAGGAGAGGCCTTCCTTCCCTCATGTTTATTTGTAACACAAGGGAAAAGAGGGAAGCAGAATAAAGCCTAGTACCACATAATTTACTGAAGAGTGACAGCTAATTTGCATTTTAGCTAAGACATCCAGCAGCAAAATGCAATTGCTTTCACACACACACATTCCAGGTTTCCTACTACATGATCTTGGACACATGGATTTGATGGACAATGAGCTTTGCTGAAGCCCATTACAAATAAGGAAGAAATGTGACAAGGCTCTAAGGAAGTGTTGAGTGTTTGTGTGAGAAGGTTTGCATTACTAAAGACTCCTGTAAAAGGTATCCTCATGTGAGCTCAGTATGCCTCCACTGAAAGGTCTGTGTGTGCCTCTCCTGTGAGGTGGCCAGTTGAACAGTTCTGTAGCTGGGTGCTGAGAGATGGACAGGAGGAAGCTTTCTGAGAAAAAGAGTCCTGAAGGAAGGACTTGACTGTGAGATGAAGGATCAGGCAGTTGGGACTGTGCTCATTTTACTCAGATGTCCTCACTTAGAAATTCTCCACTTGCTGGTTGTTTTAAATCTCACAAGCCAAATGTGAAGGTTTTAAAATTTGTTTTTCCATAACGTCTAGAGAAGCTGATGTAGTAGTGTCTGCTTTTTATTTTTTCTGAGGACAAAAAGGTATCCTGACAGGGAGATCTATTTTTGGTGTGTTATCAGATAAATATGACAGTGGAAATCTCTGTGTTGCAGTGTCTACTTTAGTCTCTGCTGCAAGGAGCACAGAGTCTGATCTGAATGTGCTCCTGCCAGACCAGGGGTCTCAGTGCCTCTGGTTGCCGGTAGCCAGTGTGACACCCAACCATTACTCATGACAGATCCTTGGGCTGAGGTTCAAGCTCAAAATCCTTCTGCTGGAAAAGTGCCCTGCATCTCACTCCAAAGAGCAACACTGTATTTTCCTCACCATCAGCTAACTAAAAAAAAAAAAAAAAAATCCTCATATTTTGTTCCTCTGGGCTCTTTTGAGTGCTGGGTGTGCAGCTCTGTGCCACCTCTCTAAAATTGCTCCAGCAGGGACACAGCCTGCCTTTCTTTCCGAAATCTGAAAGCCAAGCCCTGCTCCTTCTCTTTCGCTGGTTAATACGGAGCAAAGTCAGAACTGACACAGCTGATGCAGGGCCACAGTGTCTCCTTTCAGCTGCCATTCCTGGGGGCTGTGTGTGTCCAGGGTCTGTCCTGGCTGGAGGTGGAGGCACACCCTGCTGAAGACACGATAGGACCAGCCGACCGCACCTGGGACCGTAACTCGTCACAGTTGGATGGGCTCCTGCTCTCAGACCAGCCTGCTCCAGCCAGCTACACACATCCTCCAGGCAATTTTAGTGTTCCTGGAAAGTCCTCCCAAAAACAATCACATCATCCAGATCAGCTGAACATGTGGCCCACTGAACAGCTGCCAAAATCAAATCCATTCGCCTTTGAGAGGTGCTAGGGGAATTGCAGAGACCAAAAGGCATCACGTTAAACTCCGAGAGCGAGACACGCTGTCTTTGGACAAGTTTCTCGATGAGTCTGCCCTTGGCAGAAGCCACTGAGCCCGTTTGGAGAGGAACACTGCTCTGTGGTGCAGGCAAGTGCCTTGGGCAGCTCCTCTGCCTGCTGATTTTTACTTCTGTCTTCACTTTTAGTACTGAGCCTCTCAGAGAAATGTTGGCCACTCAAGTCCAGTCTCCCCAGAAGAGCACAAGCTCTGCTGAGACCACCCAGTGGTGGGGCTGGGTGTGATGGAGCCCCTCTCCTGCTGGGTTTGGTTACCAGAGCCTGTCTCATCCTCGTTCTGTTAATACAGTGCCGAGAACAATGGGACCTCAGTCCCTGCTTTGGGTCTTCAAGTAATGAATAACAGCATCTTCAGCTGAGGCAGTTAAGCCATATTTGGGGAGGATGCACTCTTCTTCCAGGAAATGAGTTTGTGGAGCAGGTTAGCCCCTGTCAGCACATGGGTTGTGAAACCTGTGTGACAGTAATTTGTTGAAGACCTTCATCCTCCCTCTGCACTACACCTCCTGCATTGCCCTTGACACTTGTGAGAGGTTTTTTAATAACCAAGAACATCAGTGACCCTCAAGGATATTTTGGAGATGTGACATTCCTACCTACTAATGAACAAAAACCCCTAAACCCAGGGTTTTCCCTAGTTGCTTTTTCAGTCAGGCTTTTCCTTGCTGGTTCCTGGGAAATGTGCTTGTACGTTGCTGTTGAAGTCTTAAAAGAAATGAAAAACTGTGTCCTTGCAAAGAACTTATCTGATAACCATCTTCTCCCATCACTGGTTTAGCAGACTTACAGCCAAAGGAATGTTAGCAAAGGGGAGAAGGGACAAGATGTCAAATCTCCCCCTGCCAACCTTCCTTTCCACCTAGCATCTGCCAACACAGGGCTGGATGCAGGAAAAAGAAAGGCTTCGCCTGCCAGATGGCTGATGGATAATGGTACCATTGTAAAAATTGGCCAGAGCAGCTCAGACAGCAGCCCTGCCACCCTTCACAGCATGGGACAAGGGCTCAGATGGCTGTCATTCACCTCCAGCCATAAAGTGGGATCTCCCTTCCAAGATCCGAAGGACCTCATCCTGCCAGGTGCAAAGCTCTCTGCAGTCTCCTGATATAAGCAGGAGGGCTCCTTGGCACCACTCTGGAGCAAGCATTAATCTTTTGGATTTGTTGTTGTGGGGATTTCAGGAAGGGCTCTGAGCTGATGGGGCAAGCTGTTGCAGAGAGAGGGTGCTGAGTTACTTTCTGTAGGACTTTCTCTGGGGCTGTCAGCCCTGATACATTCTTAGCTTTCTTATTTCTTTCCATCTCTTCTGCTCATTTGTGCTTTCTTGGATTGCTGTCACAGAGGAAGGTTTTTATATTCATTGAATTTATACCTCAGTGACTCAGCACTGGGCTCAACCAGAAACTCAGTTGCCCCGAGGAGATATGGATGGAAGAAACGATTGTGTGTGTGTAGGTATTTGTTGGCAGGGGACAAGTTCTTCTCCAGCCTCAGCTATTCACACACTTTGGATTTAGGAAAGCCTGAAGAAAGCTTCCTTATTTCCTCCTTACTGGTGCTGAGCAGAAGCAGGAGCAGACGTCACGCTCCGAGGTGCTGAGCCGTCTCCTTCCTTCATGCCCGGTGCCTTTTCTCCTGGAGCACTGGAGGGGAGCTCAGGGAGCAGCACTCCCAGCCAGTTTGCCACTTCGACATGCGTCAGCTGATCGCTATCTTGTCTCAAATACCTGTCTGGTACAGACCATGTGTGGAGTATTAACTCTGCAAAAGAGGGGCTGGAGCACTGGAGCTGAACTTTAACTCTTTCACTGCTCAGGTCCTTGCTCACTGGTCACAGCTACCATATGTGAGCGGTACTGGTGCAGGGGATGCAGAGCCATCCATGAGGATGCAGAGCCATCCATGAGGATGCAGGAGGGCAGAGGAAGACTCTTGTGAGGTGCACACCAAATGGAGCTGGGAGGGCCATGTCAGAATCAGACAAAGTAGGCAGCTCCTCCTATGACATGTAGTTGATCTGTCAGATGGACATGGATGGAGATGAGTTTCCAGGGAACTCTGGATGAGTTAATGAAGAAGAAATTCCCCAGGGGTTAATAAATTTGCAGAGGGTAACACGTTTAGATAACATGGGGGAAACAGCATATTTACTTCTCCTGTTCTTACTTTCCCTAGGTTGCAGGGCCAAATGTACAAGTGTTCAGACCCAGCCCACCTGCCAAATGTTCTCATACAGTCTTCTAGGTCATTGGCAGCTGCCTTAAGCTGAACAGTGTCTGGGGTAGGCTACAGACCCTAGTATGCCCTTTTTGGAACTGCCATGAGTGTTCATGGAGAAAACCAAATGTTTCCCTCTTGGTTGCCATTAACAGAACGAGGAGCAGAAATGTTGCTCAGTGATAAGCCCAGATGTTGTCCACACAACATTGTTTCTTAAACACACTGGGGGAACACAACTAACCATGAGAGCTAAATGCTCTCCCTTGGTTCCTCACGTGCCAAGTGTGTGCAGTAAAGGCTGCTTCCCGCTACAGACTGCATGGCACTCTCTGACTGTACAGCCTCAGTACCTTTTTGGTAGCTTGCTCCCACCAGACTAGATGTGTCCATTGTCCAGACAGCTGTGTCTAATCCAGAGCCTCCTACTTCACAGCAGGTGTGGAGCAAGACACAAATGAATAAGCTTACCCTGGCTCATTTATTGGACCTGTCACTGCCATGCAGAGGCACGGCTGGGATGGCCAAAGCTGCAGGGAGAACAGTCGGGGGACACAGCAGGGATTTTAGGTGTTGGGTGATGGGAAATGTGACCTGCACCAAGCAAGGGTCAGGAGCCCCTCATCTGGGATATTATTGGAGTGGTAGCTAGAAGAGACTGCTGGCAGTATCTCCAGGCATGTCCTGGCTCTTAGCTCAGCACTTAGTACTAAAATAATCTCTTTTTAGTACTTTCAGGCATTTCTGAGCACCTTTCTCCTGTTTCAGGATCCTGCTCAAGTTTAAACTCGGTTTTCACTTGGAAATAAAGAGGCCAAAGCCCATGTCTAGTGCACCCTGAGAGAGAAAATTGTTTCTGCTGCCACAGAAGATCTTTGTATTCTTGTTCCGGAGGAAACCCACAAAGTTGAACGTTATGCAACATATTTGGCAAAGAAGGCTGTGGCAGGGTTGTGGCTTTGTGACCAGATGAAGTGACACAGGACGGGAAAGTCCCCAGAACTCAACCAGAGTGCAAAAGGGACAAATGTAGAAAGAGAAGAAGACTGCTGTTGTGGTGACATGAAAACAACAAGATCTATCAACACAGTGATAGGCTGGCAAAATCCCTCTGCTGTCCCATAAGTGTCTGGTACAGTTTTACCAGAGAGAGAATGACCCAGAAGGTTAAAGAAACAGGGTAAAATGAAGGAGGTCATCCAGTGAGTGGTCTGGTTAATGCTATATTGGAGGGCAGTCTCAAGATGTGGTTTATCTCCTCTAGATTTAAGCTGTCTCGTGTTTAGGTATTTGCTGTTGCATGCTGTATAGATCCCAGTTTAGGCAGTGGGGAAAGATGTGTGTCTCTAATGAATATTTATCCCAGCCTGTCCCAAAGAGGGAGGCTATTCCTGCTTGAAAATGTCTACCTTTCTTCATGAACAGAATAATCTAGACAGCTATTTAATTTAGGCATCTAATTTACAAATGGCTAAAGTTGGTGGGATAAACATCAATGTAGATAAGAATGAGCCCTTCCAGCCTTCTCCATCTGATTTATTACATAAATATTCTTCTGTATTCCATTAAAGAAGATACAAAAGTTGTTTTCTACCATGTGAGTAACAGTAAGTACTTGACAAGACTTCAGAAGACACCAAGGCATTTGTGCTGTATTGTTGACAAAAGAATTACCAATGTGGACTTTTTCTTCTTCCATTTGCAGCTAACAGAAGACGAAGCAGTTTTCCAAGAATTCTGGTTTTAATGTAAATGTGTCAGTATTTTTTTTTGGAGATGACAAAGCCTTTTATGAAACTAAGATTTTTAAAGACAGCTTCAATATACAAATATCTCACCACAAATGGCTTTTGTATAAGTTCTACAGCAAATATCAGCTTCTTCTGAATAAAACCCTCATTTTTCTCTGGAAATGTTCATGCCAGTGATGGGGACCACTGTGGAGTCTGGAGCAACTGAGGGCTGTTAGTTTGCTTAATGTAGCACAGCTAGAGAGAACTTTATTCTTTGTCTAAAATGGTCTTGAGGGAAGGACAGAGAGGCATCCCCAGCATACATGGGCTGGATCCAATGTCACAGGGAGTGAATTCCTCTGAAGGAATAACACTCTCTGGTTTGAACTAACTGTGGCTCTAAGAATGAAGGTAGGATGAGTGAGTTGATGAGATTGGATATCACAACAGCTGCTTTGCTCTGCACAGAGCCTCACTGCCTTGAACAGGGCAGTCCTCTTGCAGTTCTTCACACTGGGGAATTGACTCAGGAACATACTGAGGCAGGGTGCCAAAATTTAAACCTTATGAGTAACCTAAGGTGTTCGCATGAAGATGTGACAAGAGCAGCTTGCATATTTCAAGCTAGACGTGCTTCAGAAAGAGGTGAAAATCCCTCATTCTAAGAGTGTGATGAGGGCATTAGGTACATTTCAGTCATAGTTTTATATTCCTTTCTTGTGTTTTATTTGTCAGTGGTCTAAATCAGAGGGTTTCTTTCTAAGTCTTTTCCTTCCATGTTTCTGCTGTAGATCTCTCTTGTTTGTGTTATACATCTTTTGAGAGCTGGTGACTCAAACTATGTTTGAGGTCAGGGAGAGAGGCTGTATACACAATGGCATTTTAGCACTTTCAGTTATGTTTTCTAGCCTCTTCCTAAGAGTGATGTAGTCTCTGTTGGACACCAAGACCTTGAGGCTACAAAGGAATTTGGCACAAGACTCAGGGAACAACTCTCTGAATTTCCCTTTAGAGGTGTTCTTTTCTCAGCACACCTCATTTCTGTCTCATTGAGAAGCCAGTTTGCTTTCACCAAGGTCTGCTGAACTTTTTACAGTTTCCTTAGGGATTTACATATATAATATACTAAAAAAAAATGACTATAGCTAGGACAGAAGGTGGTACGGAACAACACTACTTAAGTATTTCTAATGTGGAAAGAAGGATGTTCTGTCAATCTCAAACCACAAAAGGGATTCAGGAAGAAGAATGCAATTTCTCTTCTCAGTAACTCAGCCATACAAGCAAGGCTAATGAGCTTTTTCCTACTAAATGCAGACTGGAATCCTTCACTGTCGCAGACTGATGTGGTCTTCACTTAAGCCTTCAGTCCTCAGGGTGCCATCAGACAGAGGCAGGGTGTTCTTTTCCTAGCACTTCATGAAAATTAGGGTAGATAAAGGAGTATTTTATCATGTTCACTGCTCCTCATGGCACCTGATCACTGTTTGACCGTCTCCATTTCAGGTTAGCCAAAGGAACTCAAGAAGGCTGATTCTTCCAGTAGGATACTCAAACACTCTTAGGCCTCACACAGGAAGAATCTCCTGTGACTTTCCAGCAGATGTGGATGTCTTAAGATCAAACTTGGAATTTCACAGTAAAAAAGGAAGTTGCTAATTATGTCCTGCTCCAGGACATTCTGGTTTCAAAGAGGTCCATTGCTCTGTGCAGGATGGAGTAGCACTCTGGAGGTATGGAGCAGCCTCTTTTTCCCACTTGGTGTTTGCAGGGATATATGAACCTCTCAGAAACACTGTGCTCAGAATCAGGCAGATGAAGTGGTGGTGTCTCTGGTGAGCTGTGGCATGGTATCATCAGGGACAGAAGATCCTGATGAAGAATATTTTAAATGCAATCAATTTCTATGACTTGAGACAAAAAGCACACACATCCAATTGACAGGGCCTGCCAATACCCACACAAAAGCCCATCCAGATGGATCCTTTTGCAACGACTGCAAACATACTAAGAAGAAAAGAATTTCAGTTCTTCTGTTAGCCTGAAAACACATGAGCTTTTAGAGGAATTATTAGTATTCTGAACATATGGCAACTCCCTGCATTGCCTGGGGAAGCTCTTGGCTTTCCAGTAGAAAAGCTGTTAAACCAGTAATGGGGGACTGGGTGTATCAAGTGTTTATGAGTCTCCCATCTGTAGGCCAGACAGAAACATCTCATCCTGAGTGTTTTGCAGTACCATCAACCCATCTGCAGAACTGTCTGTTTGACCCTGGGTATGTGATGGACTTGGCAAGAAGCAAGAAAGAAACAGTGGTGGTGGGGGGGAGTGAGAGGTGAAGAAAGGAAGATGGGTGCAAGAGGAAAAGATCTAAGGTGAGGAATATAAATAAGCCTGTTCAAATATCATAGAAGTGACATCATGACATTTCTTCACCCAAGTCCTTCACTCTCAAACTCATAAACTAATTAGAGAAGTGTATTTTACAATTCCCTCACCCTACTACATTAAAATCCATTTTTTCAGCTGGTCTGGCTAAAGAGGAGGACTCCAATCACATGTTTGCAGGGGAAAGTGTTAGTGCATGGGATGGTCAGCTATGATCTGGAGGGACGCAGTTTTCACTGGTGAAGGAAATAAACAGCAAAGTAATTTTTGTTTTTATGTTTTAAAATTTTCTTCCTTTTGGCTTTGGGCAGTGTCGGACTTCCCACCCTCTTCAATGCTGTCAGCCTGAACCGTATGGACATCTGGCATGCAAACAAATTACAGCCCAGGCAAATGCTGTCTTGTGGTTAAGTTTGTCAGTCTCTCCATCTTGCTTGTGCTTTTTTTCTTCCTTTTCCCCTTGCTTTCTTGCTGTCTTGCCTTCTTTCCTGTTGCTGCAGCACCTGTCTTTGCAATAAATTAGTGCTCCAGCCGCCTTCGATTCATTCCAGAGGGAAAGAACTGGAAGGTTACAGTGTGATGACACCCCCAAGGCTAACAGCTAGGCTCATAAAACATGTTATCAATAAAGCATTTCAGTTTTTATGATGGAAACCAATCTCTCACAGTCAGCCATGGGGTCTTAAATACAATTTCGTTTCTACTAAAATGGCACTGACCGTGACAGTATACGGTCAATATATTCTCAACACACTTTATATATATATATATATATTATATGTGTGTGTGTGTATATATATATATATATATATATGTATATATGTAATGTATATATTCTCAACACGCTTCTTAACATGCTTTAAGTGGCAGAGATGTTTACAACAGCTTGTGAAATCACTGACAGCTGTAAATACCACACAACCGTCCTCACTCTTTTCTGATTACTGAAACAATGATTCTGGGAGTGAGAGAGAAGTAGATCCAATGGATTTCAGAAGTTATACAGCAGGAGGAGGACAGCTCAGAGTCCTCCTTCAGCTTTTGTTTTCTTCTATGGTTTATATGTGAGACACAATTCTAAAAAAAAGAGAATTGATGTGGGCAATCAAAAGCCTCCTTTTATTGAACTGTAGCATCAGTGCTAACACTAGTGCCTTTTAGAGGCCATTTCCAGGAAAGAGGGAATCACTTGTAGCTGTTTCCCAGCCTGATCTGCCCATCTTATTCCTTAAAAGACATTTCCCAGCCTTAGCTTTTCCACATAATGGATCTTCTGTTTTTGAAAGTGAGACAGAGAATAAGTGCATCACGTTTAAAATGGATGGCTTTATTTATACTAATTGGTGTTCATGAAGTTCTTTCATAAGTCAACATTAGATTACTCAATAAACTTCATAAGCAAAACCCTTGTAAAAAGAAGGGACAGAATAAATGAATAGAGATGCTGAGCAGTGAGAACTGTGAAATGTAACTATCAGGTGCCTCAAGATTTCAGAGCTCTAACAAGTGCTGAGACTGCCTTCCATGTTATAAAAAAGGGAAGCTTTAAAGATAGATTTCAAGGAGGATAACATCACAAATTTGTATATTCGTAGTTGACTCCTTAAATGTATGTGGGAGCAAAATATAAAAGGAGATGGCTGAAAATGTGAAAAAGCTTTATACAGCAGTTGATTCTCTTTCATAGTCTAATTATTTTTAAAAAAATAATTATTTTATTAAATATGATTGCTGCCAGGCTCCCTTCTGGCCTTCCCATGTGCCCAGTGAATCCTGGCAGTCTTGGCTTGGCTGTGAATTCCAGCTGAGCTGGGGAATTGGATGAACTGAACTGTATGCATAAGGCAGCCAGGAGAAATGTGGATTCATATTGGCCTTCCAGATCTTCAAAGTACTGCATGGGCTGAGGTTGTTGCTGGTGATTAGTTTGGAAGCAAATCTGATTCATTGCTGGCAGGGCTTCTGTCTGAAACCAAGGAAAGTTGTGAAATGTGAATTTTTGGCTGATTGTTAATGGAAGAGGTAGAATAGATGATATTAAGAGATACTTCAGGATGTTGGGATGACAGGTTAAGAGATCAGGAGTGCAACTAGTGATCTTTATCCTTCCAGTTGGAGGGAATGATGAGGAAAGAAACTGGAAGAGCCCAGCAGATCAATACCTGGCTCTGAGCCTGGTGTCACCAGCAGAATTTTGGGATTTTTGATGATGGGTCAGTTTACCTGACATCAGGCCTGCTGGCAACACCCAAGGTACACCTGTCTCAAAGGGATAGAAGGATCTCTGTGCAGAAGTTAGCAGGGATCTAAAAGTCTTTTCTAACTGAAATAATTCTATGATTCTGTGTTCTAATCCAAAGAGGGTAAGCAAGACTTGCCCAGATCTGCCTTTTCTTCAAAACTGCCACTTTTATGTATTGCAACAGCAGAAGACCTAACTTTTGGTCATGGAGAGTGAACTTAATTTGCTTTTTTTGCTGAGGTTTCAAGATGAAGTCTCATTTCCAGTGGGTGGAGTGGTGATACATATATTGCATCTACTACGTCTAAGCAGAGAACCTCCATTTCCAGGGCTGTCAATTGAACCTTCTTCACACTATGGAGAGCAC
>VZRH01000233.1:559363-574822 GCA_013397555.1 Urocynchramus pylzowi | reverse complement strand
AAAAAAAAAAAAAGTGAAATGTGATCTTGCTGGAATGGGGAGTCATCCAAAAGGACTTTGGGTTGTACAGCCTTCACAAGGAGTCAGAACAAATATCCAGACTTCAATGTGAGACCAAACAGAGTTGTTCAGTCCCTATGGATATGAGATGTAGAACTGGAGAATGTAAACAGATGTGGAGACATTTTGATGCATTTTTGAAAAAAACAAATGACTTTCATGCTGCTATATTTTAGAGTTCACTCCATCTCCTTATCAAAAATATGATGCAAAAAGCAATAGTCACTTCATTTCCATTTCTCAATCTGTCTGGAGAGCAAAAGGCACAGTCATCTTGTAGATGAGTTAACTACGGTGTCTAACAACTGTTGGGAAAGACTTGGAGAGATTAAGTCACCAAAGAAAAGGGAAAGAACTATCAAGAAAGTAAGAGTCTGAAGGAAAGCACCATGATAGATCCAGATCTTGAAATAGTGTGTGTTTATATATTATTGCAGGTGGGTTGATTAACACATGAGAAACTCCAGCACAGCCTCATCCATCTGGAAAAGAGAATGCAAATGGTGAGTATCCAACTAACCCCATATGGATATAAACATTCCATTGAAACAAGAAACTATAGGATACAAAATAGGTGGAATTTCAGCATCATAATCTCATCACCCTTTTTTTTTTTTTTTCCAGGAGAGATTCACTCCATAGAAAGGGCAAGGCTCACACACTAAAAGGCTGGAATATTCTCAGCATCCTTGGAGCTGACTTCTGTGGGTGAACAGAGGGTGCCAACAGCCAAGAGTGTCTCTGTAGCTATGGGTATGATGGGAGGGCCCCTTGTTCAAGGGTATCTCAACCAGTTTCAACTAACCAGTGTGGTCTGTTCAGGTCAATATTATGGACAGCAATAAACAAGAGGACACTGTGTCTCATCAGTCTCATGGATATAACTTTCTGCTTACAGCTGTATTTGGCAAAGGCCTGTAGGTGGTTATGGACTTTGAGTCAGTGGCTAGGCTTGGATGGAAGCCTTCTGGCTTGCAGTCCTGCACTCTAACCATCTAATCTCTCAGCCCAGAGGAAATTGCGGTGTCCCTTTGGGCCCTTGGTAAGACACCACAGCTTTGTTTGTTGAGTGCTTAGCTTTTGATGGGGATATTTGAAGGTTTCACAGATGGCAGTCTGTGATTCTCTGCCCTTTTTCTACCTGGAGGCTGCCAAAGGATGGCAGCAAAGAGGCAGGCGTTAGAGGGACATTGGGATATGAGAAGAGGGGGTATGTGCAGCAGAAGAAGTGCTGGATTTGCTTTTTCTGTGAAAGAAAGGCATACTATCTTGGAAAACAAATTATCTGGAATACAATATTTTCTGCAGTTTGGTTCTGCTAAAAAAATGCTGCACTGGCATCTCTGCAACACGATACCCCAAAGCAAGAACACGGTTTGTTATTGCATGTGTGGCCAGAAGGACTCCGTGGTGGTGGAGGAAACGTCCTCAGCTATGACTGAGTATTTAGTTTCCATGTCCCTTCTGTCCTAGGATAGCAGTCAGCAATAATTACTTTAGTGGTTTCTACCCTGCAATTCATAACCTCTAGGCACTATACTCAGCTCCACAAATTTCTTCCATGCAGGCCCCTTGTAGCAGGATGACGACTTCTACTCTCTGCTGAGCTTGGTGCAGATTCACGTGGGAAAGCTGGAGAAGAAATGCCAGTTCAGTGACACTAAAAGGGAGTGACACTGAAAGTGCCAGGCCAGCTTTTGGTAATGAGTCTCTGACATTTGGAAACAATCCTGAAGTGATAGAGTAACAAACATAATGATCGATCTGAGACATATGATTTAAAGAACTACCAGGCCACCAGATCTAGACAGGTGAGGAAAACTGATCACTGATAACAACTGTTATTGACAGGAGTATTAAGAAGATCTCCTGATGACACAAGGAGACAGCCTGTGTCCTTTAAATCTGTTGCCAATTCCTATTATCTAAGCATGACTTTCTTCAGAACAAGAAAAGAGGCACTTTCTTTTTGTTTTCTTGTTTAACAGAGCTCCTGTGCCTGACATAATCTTTACACTTGCCTCCCCAGTTAAGTATCTTTTTTCTTTTCCTTCCCTGGTGTTTGCATGAACTTGGTGACCCCTCATCACGTGTGGCAGTGTTTATATTTGCACAGGCTGTTCTGCGTGTCTCTGTTTGTGTTGCCACCACATCTATATGGCTTGGCAGCAGCCCCACGGCTGTGTTTCAGCTGCATATAAATCAGCTTCCCTCCATCCCCTGGTGTTTCCATCTGTCTGTCTTCCCTGATTGCTCTGAAATGTTACAGGGCATGGAGGTTAACCCATGGCTGAACCCTTCAAATAGAGGTGGGACAAAATAAAACCTGAACTTCTCCTCTACAAACTCAACTCTTCAAGTTATGAAGGTGTGGGTTGTTTGTGTTTTTGAAGGGAGAGAAAGCACCTTAAAATAAGGACTAACCCCTGCTAATACAGTGTAGTTTTCAAGTCTGTTATTTTGGAGGAAAGTTGTTGCAGAAGCTCTGAGGTCACCTCTGGGCTGTGGAGCTGATCATTCCTTAGACCTGCATTACATGAAGTTGCTCCTGCCTCACACAGATTTAATTCCTGCTCCTTCATTAATTATCACCTCTGGTTTCTTTAGTTATAATATCATTAGTTTGCTTCTTTCATTAAGGAAAGAGATATGAAAAGGGTCCAAAGACTGATGGCATGAGGAGCTGGAGGTGCCTGGTCATCCAGGAAAAAGGGTGTCAGGCAGAAGCTGTAGACATTGATACTCTCCATGTATAAAGACATTTCTCCAGGGATCTCCTCCCAGACAAGAGTTCACAGTGCAGCTGACTGAATTGCTGTGAACCCCAGAAATAAAGCTTTAGCCTGCTCAAAGTGTCCATGGTTTTCTCTTGGTCAGGTCTCTTCTCTTGGAGAATGGATATCCCAGGGGAACAGAAATGGAGCATATCCCTTTGCCCATTGGCACTAAATGGCCAACCCAGTAGAGATGAGAAGAACTAAATGGGGAGTGTGTACTGCTCTCAAGTATTGGAATTGCCCATTCCAAGAAACTGAGAAACACTGATAGGACAAAAGACCTGGTAAAGGAACAAAATCCCCCTGGTGTTCATCAGTCAGGTGTCAGATGTAAAAAGCAACATTTTCTTTTCTCACCATCTTTGAATTTGTTTGGTACTCTGCCTTTCTTCTGAGCATAAAACTGGAACCAGGCTCTTCCCTTCTACATGTAAGAGCTAGGTGTGTGTGTGGATACCCTAACTCTTGAAAGAAGTCCCAACAACCTAATCTCAGGAACATCGTAGACTAAATAAGAAAAATAGTGGATAAACTTGAATTGGTCTCTCAAGTCATGCAGAGTCTATTTCACAAAGGAGAAAATGTTCTTACCTAGGAAGAATTGATTAAAAATCATGTGTGACTATGGGTTCCTACTTCTTTCCAGCCTTCTCTCAAACTGGAAGGTGTTTGGGCTTTGTGCTCTAGCTTTTCTTAGCTCTCTGGCTCCGAACTTGAAATCTGCAAAAGTTATGTCAAGTTGGATCTAATGTTTAATTTTAATAGATTCCAGAGAATAATGGGTAATGCCTGTTTTGGTACACAGATAAATCCTTAGTAATAGGATTTGTCCTATTACTACATCTGTCTAACAGTTCTTTGTTACTAAATCTTTGTTGGAGAGTGGGGGTGGCTGTGATTTAATTTTTGATGGGAGTAACTGATTTAGAAGTTCAGGAAAGGCAGATATCCCTGTGACATAAACATCCCCTCCCATTGCACTTCTAGCTGAAAGAGAGAATCCTAGATTGTTTTTTAATATTGCTGATGTCCCAGATGCATGTCTGAGTAGATGTCATTAAAAATCTCATAGAACCAGTGAGGTGTTGATATTAACCAGAATATTTCCATGGAAGTTCCTAGGAGGCTGCAGAAAGCATAGGCTGATCACTGAAAACAGATATGAGACAAGTGCTTGACAACATTTATATTATTTTTTTAATAGAAAAAGTATTAAGGAACCAACTGAGATCTATACTGACATATCTATATTTACTTTTTTTTTCCCCTTTTTTTTTTAATGCTGGACTCTAAATTTTGGGTCAGTGTTGTACAGTCTGTGAAACAGTGCAAGAACAGGACATGACTGGCAGTACAGGGCTAGATCCATTGGGATTCAGCATTTAGAAAGTGGAAGAGAAGCAATCAGGTGTCAAAAGACAACAGTAGGTTAGATCACAATGAAGAGACATCCTTCCCACCCACTGGGGACTTTTCTGCTTCTCAGAATGAGATGCAGCTGTTCAGGCCTTAGGATAGAAAAAAAAAAAAAGTGCAAGAAAAGATTGATCTGGACACAAATCCCTGGCAGGGACTGGTGAGGACAGAAATCTGGAGAGTAAGAGTGCTGTGTTATAGCCAAGTTGGGGGTTGGGAGAAACATTCCCTGCAGAAGGGATACAGAGATTGCTACTGGGATTCTGAGATAGAAGATTTTGCCAGGAGTGGAAATAAAAGTTGTTTGTGCCCTTCAGACTAACTGCAGGAGCTTCACTCATGCCTGAGAGTATTGGTCTGTGTGCTGAGTTTTTTCAGATGGACATGGCATTTACAGCTTTGACTTTTTCACGTTCGTGCACTTTATAAAGCCATGATCCTATTTTATTGGGCTTTTGTAAAAAAGACTCTTAAGTCTAACAAAATTCCTGCAGGACTGAGGAGGCTGAGATAGAGAGACATGCAATAAGGCAGAGACAAGAGAAGGAACTCGAGAGGATGGCAAAGCAGGAATAAGCCCTGATAGAAAACTTCTTGGGCAAAGCTGAAGATGGGGCAGAGTTGTGCCAGAGCAAGTATTGATTTACACACTTTAAATTAATCCATCAACTAAAGGCAAATGTACAGCTTGATTAACACTCTGCACTCCCCTCCCCCAAATCGTACTCAGCTAGCCCCTGCTTGAACCTGGAGCAGAATGCAATACCAATCCACTATGCCAAGCATCCCACCAGAGGCATCCTGTTAGCATTGCTGTGGGTGAGGAATGAAGGGGAGGTGCAATGCAATTAAAGGTGACAGAGAAGGAAACGTTTCCCTTTCTGTCCAACCTAGGGAATTCAGTACTGCAGATAATTACTGAAATACCTTCCAAAACAGGAGAGGCTATAACAGGAGAGGCCATTCCTCTGCATTCAGATATGACCAATGGTATAGGTAGTGTCCCTAAGAGGGATATGCTGTCATAGGGGAGGGAGTAAACATTAATATCCACGATGCTTAGAAGGGAGTTTCCCTCTCCTGCAGAGTTTGGCAGCAGATATTAGATTCCTTCTCCCTCATTTTGAGGTCCTGGTCCTACAGTCCAAGCTTAGAGGAGCTGGGCAGTGCTCTAAAAGGCTCCTTCTAGTCTGCAGTGAGTTTGAAAGTGTTGTTCAGCTCACACTGAGGCTGCTGGTGAGGCATGGGTGCAGCCACGGCACCAGGAGGTGACCTCATTCCCAGGGAGAGGAACAACAGAGCAGCTGGGTCACTGAAGCCAAATACTGCAAAACTAAATTTGCTCTCATAGTCCATACAGCATCCACACATTTGCATACACCCACCCTGAACCCAAGTCCCTGGAACTCTTTTGGAAAAGAACAAACAAACAAACAAACAAGCCTAAAAGCTACAACTTGCAATGTGTCAAAATCCAGGAAATATCTGGTGTGTAATGTTTGTCTCATGTCCTTCCTATAGCAAGAATTGTTAGAAAAATGTTTTGGTCCTCCAAAGAAGTGGGCTGTGTGCTCTGTGCAGTATGGAAAGGCAGCCCCTCCAGCCCCTTCATGATCCCCAAGCCTTCAGTGCTGGGATCAGCACAAGGAAGGATGCCAGAAAAAAAGTATGAGATTACCTCTCAGCAAAGCCCTTTGGCCTGAATCACTGACATCTTTGATTTAAACAGTAATTTAAAACACGCATGATGAGAAGTCAGGGAAGGGATCCAGGAAGGCCTGGGGTCCAGCCAACCTGGCGGATCTGCCAATTTGCTGTTCAGAAGGTAGGTTTGCTAGGAAGGGGCAGGATCATAGCTGAAACCTGTCATTGCCTCAGCTAAGCCACAAGACCCTTAGCCAGAAATGACCAGAGATGGCCTGGCTGAGCCAGCTCTGCCTTGCTGGATGCTACAGCTCTGCTCTGCTGCTCGGCTGCTCTAAAGCACTGCATAAAAGGATGTGGGGAAAATCCTGCCATGCTCCTTCCAGCTGATCAGAAAGCCCTGCTGATGTGTGCCCTGTGGATTCTTCTCTGGGCCACCAAGCCAATGGCTCAGTGATGGAGCTTGAGTGTGAGGATGGCAGGCAGAGGCAGCGGGAAAACTGCTGAAGGAACAGAAAAAGTCTGGATTGAGAGAACCACAAAAGGAGCACACATACAAAGAACATGTATCCCAGGCAGCGTTTTTCCACTCTTCTATCTCTCCCAGACCAGTGGCTTTCCTGAGTGATGCCGCTGGCACCTGCCTCTTGACATGCAGAGACGAGAGAGAGCAGGGTAAATCCATTCTTAACTGACACATCCTAATTGCTTGATCTCAAAAAAAAAAAGTATATGGCTCTAGATAAAGAGCCTTGCTTCTCAGGTTGAACACTACTGCAAAACTGACACAGGCCTGCTACTAGTGGGGGCCCAGATATAGAATGATCAGTAGTTTCACTTAGTGAAGGAAGAGGTGAGTTCTGATCCAGCTCTGAGTCCACACTCTGGCTCTGGTCCACCATGAGTACCACTGGTGGGTAATTGCCTGTTGGGCTAAGATGCCAATATGTTATTCTCACACAAATTATCTTTTTCCCTGCCAGGCAATTTCAGATTCTGCCCTGATACTGGTTGTATCATTTTCCCTCTCCTGGGTCAGGCTCAGGTTGGAAACTTACTTCTTGAAGAGGGCAGACAGAAGAAGAGGTCTCTGACTTTGAATCAAATTCTGTATGATCATGACTCAATGATCATAAATCCTTCAGGGCCTGAAACCTAGCAAGGCAATAAAGGAAGAAGCTCTGTCTCTCTTGGATCAAAGGGAGAAGAAAAGATGTGAAGGAGACAAAAGGTGCTGCAGGGTATGCGAAAATCAGAGCTCCCATACACCTTGCTGAAGGCTGCCAAAGCCGGGCTCTCCGCAGCCACCCCGTATCTGCGCGATGCAGCGATGGGAGCGATTTCAGATAAGATCAGCCTGGGGAGAGCATGCCCGGCTCTGTTCCTTCCAGCAGAGCAATATGGCAACCCAGTGCTGGGAAACCGTTTTTCTGTGCCAGGAAAGAGTCAGGGAGTTGTGTGCAACCATTCAGGAGCCTCCGCTCCCACGCATCCTCCTGCTCCCTCCCTGAAACCCTGCCAGGACGGCAAAGGAGGAATTGATTTACGTGCAGTATGCCAAATAAATAGACAAATACATAAATAGATACAATAAATTACACCCTTCCTACCTTGCTCATCTAAAGAAAGAGAGAGGGACGGGAATCAAATTCAGGAGGAAGTCATCTGCAGGTGTGCAAAGCTGGGCAGTGGGTGCTGACAGCTCTGGTAAACATGATATTTACTCCCTAGGAGAGAATTTCAAACTGCTCTTTGTGAGACCTGTCACTCACTGTCTCCTGTTCTCGGTAGTGAAATCTCCCTACTGTGAGCTCATCGGGGTCAGACAGCAGTGGAGGAGTCCAGCTTGAATTTCCCCAGTGTTTTAGTTCTCATTTTGATGAATTTGTTTCTGAAAGAACACTGCAGAAAATGTCCCCTTGGCTGAGTATAACCCCTTGACGGTAATTTTGCTTCCCCATTTGCCTGTGTCAGTGGCAAGCCAGTGAATTCCCAAGCATTTTGTCAAATGTTCACCCAGCTGAGCAGGCTCTTCTTCCATTGTCACTGGCAAATTGCCTGGGGAAATAATATAAGAAAGTTACGGTGCTAACCATCCTGTAGTTGGGACCTCCCAGTTCCTATTAATGAGCTCCTTAAAGTACTAGCTGAGAAGGCTGCCCTATAGACCTTGGTGTTTAATAGGCACCAGCCTCAGTGAATCATCCCCTTCCCTCATTCTGGCATCCTCAGCATTCAGTGTCAAAAGAACTTCTCATGGGAAGTGTATATAATGTAAAAAATGTCAAGCAGCTCCTTTGAGCTTCCCCAGACTGACCCTCCTATTTAAGATCTGGTCTTCCACAACCATGCACTATTCCTTTCTCCTTTGTCCTGTCCTCAGCTGCCCACACACCTGCAAAAATGCCAAGAGCAGGTCTGTAATCCATGGATTGTTGTCATGAGTTCTCTCAATAAAATAATCAGAGATCTGGTGACTACATTAGCCCATCTACTCCTTGGAATTCAGGAGTGAGCTCAGTGTCCAGAATTGCCTGGGGACCCAAACACACGACAGAAAACAGGGTTTTTCTTTTCCTGCTCTTGCCAGGTATTCAGCTCCCACCCTGTTCAAATACAAATGCCCTTTTTCTCTGTGCACCATCAGCAGCAGAACTAAACCATCCAAGTGAACAGTTCTTTTTCACTTTATCACATAAATTGTTGAAGTTATGTTACAACAGAGCTAAATTCATCTTTGTCCTGACACCAAACTCCCACAGAATGTAATACAAGGGCTGGGAATGGAGAAGATTTAGGGTCAAGATATTTCCATGTACCACCTAATTCAGTTTAACACAATGGCCAATAGCAAACTGCAGCTGGGGTAAAACGGAGGGTAGTTCTAGGTGTTGCTTTAACACCTCTTGTGAGGTCTATACTGGCTTTCCTAGCCTTTAGAAAAAGAAGAAAAAAATATTCTCCACAGTCTGTTCTTATGCCAGCATTTTCCTACCTTCTCCCAGAGCAGCAGACTTGTTGTTTTCTAATCCCAGTGTAGATTAGGAGCTACAGACCAGGATTTCCACACCCAGTAACGTCTAGAACTGTAGCAGATCAAAAGAATAATTAAAAATACAAAAAAAAAATTGTATACTAAAACTGGAGAGAAGAACTATGGATTTGGGAGACACATCTTCATCTACCTGTACCTCTCTTTGTCTCGCACTATTTCCTTGGCCCTCTCTCTTCACTAATCTCTCTTCCCCTTGTCCCCCGGAGGCTGATTGCTCTTTCTTCAAATTGCCTAAACAGCTGACATGGAGAGAGTAAGTGGAGAACAAGTGTTTCCCACCTGTGTGCAGCTGAAAATGGTGCACTCTCATTTCAGCCCCCAAGAAAGGCCACCGAGCCCCAAAGTGGATTTGTTTTTCTTAGTCTTCTAGTTAGTCTAAGGAGAGATATTCCCTCTCTTTGAAAAACCCACTTCTAATAAAAATAATTCATTCCACTTCTGAGTGAAACCTCAAAATGTCCAAATTCACTGGAAGTGGGTTTCTGACCTTTTGACGTGAAAGATGAGCTGGCACGTTTCCCTGGGAAACCTTGCTTTCAGGCAAACCCTTTGACAAAGTCAACCTGTTCCCGCAGAACCTCTCCAATCTGGCCAGGGGTGTTTCCAGCCAAATCCCCCTCCTGCCCCACTCCAGCCCTCTCTGTTACAGCAGGAGAAGAAAGCATTAGTGAAACAGAAGGATCCCTTCTTGCTTTCAGAGTGGAAATGAAACCAACATTAGCCTATTTACAGAGGATCTTCATGTGAAGGCTCAGGCCAAGAGCAAATGCCAAACAGGCCTGAAGTTAGCCTTTCCAAGCAGCAAAAAAAAGAGCTATAAACGTGGCCCTAAAAGAAAAAAAAAAAAGAGAAAGAAAAAAAAAAAAAAAAAAAAAAAGGCAGGTGCTATTTCAGCAGAGTTCCCTGCTCAGCAGTTTTCTTTCAAAGCTTTCCAGTCCCACTGTTTGCTGAGTTGCTCTGGGCTCAGCTGCAAGGCAGGCCAGAAAGTACATGCACAGGCCATTATTGCTGGGCTGGCTCGGCCTGGCTTCTAACCATGTGCGGATGCTGCTGCATTGTCTGAGCCTCCTGGCAGGCTCCCAAGGGGGCTTCTTGTTTGCACTGCCACATCTGTTTGAAATTCTGGCACATCTCAGCCTGAGAAATATGGTTTGTGGTGTCATAGCAACCACTTTTTCTTGATCTGACAGGCAAGGCAACGTTATGGAGGCCTGGAAATGCTCCTTGCAGATCTGGTTGCAAGGGATAGAAAGCTCCTGAGGCTACTGATCACATGTATAACCTGTGGTGTTTTTTTTCCTTCCCTTGTTTGCTATCTCCCACTGTGCCTTAAATCACTGTACTTGTGACAGTGAGTTAGTTCAGAAGTTTGAATGAGACCATGAAACCTATTCTTGAAACTTCAAAGATGTCCAGCTTGGACCTCTGTTGCCCAGCTGCTAAAGGCAAAGACATCATAGGTCCACAAACCAAGGCCATGGTGGTACTAGGTGTATGGGGCAGAAATTTGCCTTCCTGTTCCCATTGTAAGAACATTCAGCTGCCTAAGGGGAAATGGCTGAGCATGTCTGTCCTTTTTCCTGAAGAGGGATGTGAGGTGGAAGGTGTTGCACGATTTCTGCAGCAACCCTGTCTTGGAGCTGCATGGACAGAGCCACTAAATATATCCTCCACCACTGGAGTCTGAGGTGAAGGAAAGATGCTGAAACTCCAGCTGGAAGATAGATGGGAAATTTAGTTAATCACTACCATTGCTAATGAGTCAAAGCATCCTCTACCTTTGGGCTGAGCAGTGTTGCTAATTAGCATGCAGTCATCAGTAGAAAATGTGTTTGCTGGGTCTCCCAGTGAAAGCCATGTAAATTTGTCCTTGCTTGGCTTCTCTATGCCCAGTGCCATGTAACCATACCAGGGTGCAGAGGCCATGGCCCCCTGCCAGTGCTCCCTGCTGTGACACCCTGGTGTCAGCAGGAATGTAAGGTTTGGCGAAGACAAAGGCAACAAAGCCACCTGAATCTTTTCCCCCTGGAAAGGAGCCTGGCAGGAACCACAGGAATGTTCCTCGAAGCAATGGGCATGAAAGCCTTGACACCAGTGCCTGGCTCTGGGCTGGAGGAGCTGCAGGAAAGGCTTTGTGTGGAGGCATGAAAGGAGAGCTGAGCCTCAGTGAGAGCCAGCTCTGAGGGCAGGTACTGTTGGGGTGCATGGGTGGGTGATCTCCCTCCAGGGAAGCACCTTGCCTTCCTCAAGAGACCAGCTGCCAGGTGTGGCTTTGCTCTGCTCTCCTGCAAGTGTACAAATGGTGGCTGAATGGTATGGATTTGAACAGTAGTAGGCTGAGCTGAAAGCAGAACATTTGTTGTATAACTTAAAAGTAGGTCAGAGACAGGTTATCCCCAAGAAATGGACTTGGCTTGGCCAAGAGGAGTAAGTATTTGCAGGGCTGTTAAAAACTTGTGCTTCCCCAAAGAAAAGCATTAACAAGCAGGGGAGGAAGGGCAGTGGATCCAATTAAAAACACACGGCAAGGCAAAAATGAGAGAAAAAAGAAAACAGATTTTTTCAAAATGCCTTAAAAATATACAGTGGGATAATCCAGACTTGTTTGCCATAAATGAGGAGGCAATCACAGTTCAACACAGGTGTCCAGGCCCGGAGGGAAGGCAGGAGAGAGGGCAGCCAGGCAGCAAAGAGAATAATTACAGACTCCGTTGAGGGTATCGGCACTTATTTTGGGGTATGAGTCCAACTTTGCTGTGAGGATTCCATTTGGAGGCATGCCATGGAGAAAACTCTCAGGAAATATTGACTATCACTACCCACAAGGGTGTGAGGAGCTGGAGTCTTCCCAGCTCTGACACCAACCTGTGAAACAGAGCATACCCTTCTAAGCCCATGCCTCAGTTTCCCGACAAAGATTCTCCCCTGACAATAAGATCCTGATTACTTTGTCACACATCCTGAGAGCTCTGTAGGAAAAGTAAATGTAAAAGTAGGAAAGATATAATTTTGAACATACTAAAATAGCTAACTAGCGTTCTGGTCTTCTTTATGAAATTCTGTGCATGAAGGGAAGCACCCTCTGTTGTGATCGTGTCAGAGACTACACAAAGCTCCGAGACAGTCATGAGGGGTACAAGTGTACCCATTAAGGAGTGATGGCTGCATGATTTTGTGTTAAAAATGCAAAATCTCCACAGTCAAGTCCAAGCCAAATCATTCCCAAATGACTTGACACAACAGAAACCCAACAAATTACATGGAGTGAGTTATTCGCTTTCCTTCCTTTTTCCGATGTTTTATGGAAACATGGTTTACTATCAAAATGTTTCAAACTCAAATGGTAGCAGGGACTCCTGATGTCCTGGTGTCTCTTGCTGAAGCATGAGCATAACATACCCCTTCAGCTTGGCTGGGGATTCTTTAAATTCTTCTTCTCCTACCAAGGGTTTCAAAGAAACTGTGAGTGAACTCTGGGTTACTTAAGTAGGGTTTGTGTACAGAAAGTGCAGTCTGATGGGAAGTCTGCTGCTGAGAGGGATGGTCCCACCTCTGCATTTGAGATGGCTTACACAGTTTCTGGAATTGTCTTCTAGGTGAAGAAACTTAAAACATGGTCATTGTTCTGTGAACAAATAGAGCAGTAGCTGTGAGGTGAGAGTTAGGAATGGGTAGGTCTTGACTGAGGTCTCCCAGACAGTGTGAGACAGAGAAAATCTTGCTCTGGTGCATGAAGACATGAATGCAATGAAAATAGAGGAAAAGGATGATTTTGCTTGGGAAAAAGAATTTGTCAATTCCTTAGTTTGGTGGATGCAAAAAAGCACTTGATCTACTTTGTGCTGGCTGTTTGTGATGTGGAGAATGCCATATTTAGGGAGGAGAAATGCACACTTTCTGACACAATTCATCTGCATGAATGTAGACAGTTACTTTTGGAGGTGGTGATTCATGCCCAGGTCTCTGCTGACTCCAGTGATTACATCTGCAGTGTAATGTACAACCTCTGCAATGGGCTGCAGAGAACACTTAACATGATTAATTGAAACGGGGTTGTCAGTACCATGTCAGATGTGTTGCATCCAAATTCTGTCAGTCCTTGGGCTGTGAGCCAGTGCCATCCTACCACCAGCTGGGATGAATTTGGGCCAGAACTGTGATGGAGCTGCAGGATGCTCTGAGCTGTGAATAGGGCAGAGCTGCAGCAAGGATGGAGGGAGAGGGGTGCCCAAAAAAGGAGGTAAATGTGACTCAGGTCTCTGCCTGCCAGGGCTGTTGTCAGAGAAGAGCTGCAATTCTAAATCAGAAGGAATTTCTGGGGGGTTGCATGTAGCTTGGGGTAAGGCAGTGCTCTGGAGTGAGCTGTGAATGAAAGAGGAATCAAGCTGCTAATGCCTTAGGGATTAGGTGCCTTGCAAATGAGCTGGTTAAGATAATTTTTTCTTCTGAATTTACCTGACATCAGCCACTCTCAAGATACTTGCAAGGTACTTGGCTAGAAAATGTACAGGTGTGTTCCAGTGCAGCTGTGTCTATCCTGTTCAGTTAGGGGCTTGGAAGAGTTATTGCCTCTTCCAAGAAGAAAGCAGTTGTTTTTTTTTCTGGGACAGGAGAGATTGAGGAGGGGTTTGACCTAGAGGGCTTGTATGGTCTAAGCTGAGCTGGGAGCCAGCAGTATTGTGGGTTTTCCAAGATCCTGACTCAGCTTTTGACCTTTGGCAAATCATTGACCTGAGTCAGAGCAGCTGGAAAGTTGAATAAAACTTAGTCTGAAAGGAAAAGTAAAGATGCTGGATTGAGCTGAGCTGTCAGCTTTCTGTATTTGGGCAAATTTTTATTCAAAGATAGAAATAGCCTGAACTGCCATGTCTTCCTCAGGGATTTATATGACTTTGGATGACCCCCTTTGCTGCTCTGTTGTAATATAAGCAGCTCTGTTGCTACTCTGAAGTAATATAAGGGAGGAATGTGAGATGAAATTGACTGTGATTGGCTCTGTTATCAAGATATATGCAATTCAATAAATCAGAAATCTTGATGGACTTGCTTTTTAATGATCCAGTTAGGATTTCTCATGGGGAGGTGGAAGAAATTCTAAAGAGAAGTTGCAAAAAATAATTTTATCTTCTTTCTTTTAATTGAATTTTAGAAATAAGTGTTCTGTTGAGAAGGGATGGGTCTGCAGAAGCAGTAGTGGGAATAAGTCAAGTGTAGGGATTCCATGCCTGGTGTTATTGCTGATTTCTTACATGGATTGGGGCAAGATGCCCAGTCTCCTCCTTCCCATGCTCCAGCTGTAAAATAAGGCAACCATATTTGCATGGAAAAGTTTTGAGACTGTCCATTCACATATACGTTGCACTGTAATCCAACTAATCCATGAAGTCAAATCATATGGAGGTTCTCAGGTTATTGCAAAGGGAATCAAAAGCTCTAGAGATCTCTGAATGAAGGATAAGAATTTCCTCTCTTCTAACTTTTCTTCTCTCAGGCACTGCACAAACTAAAATGAAAACCTGGCCTTCCGACAACTAAATTTCTCCCACTGTTTTCTAGCTTTAAGTGAAGGTTTACATCAGCTGTTTTTTAATTCACTCTCTTTCCTTGGATTAAACAGGAATTTCAAGAACAGAAAGACATCTGTGTACATCACCAAGCAATGTGGTCTTGAACACTGCTGAGTTCTCCTTTCTGCTGCTCCTCACATCAAGTCCAGTGGTGTTAAATGTGGGAAGTTCTGGCTGTCTGAAAGCCAAGATAATTCTCAACTTGTGTTGATCATCCACGAGGCTGGAGAATGGGACTCTCAGTTATTCAATGGCACTGTACTGAACAGTAAAGTGTTTCCAATTAAGAGGTCTGATAGTAAAAGAAGATTTATGGAAAAGATGGTAGATTAACAGAAAAATGCTGTCCCAAGAATTTTGAGGGCACTGACTCAGGGAGGCAGCTAACTGCAGGCTCCCTTGGGTTCACCAGGTCCCCTTACCACATGGCATTCATTAGGAAGCCCCAAAAGCAAGTGTTTGGCCCATAAATGTGTGACTGCCTTCCCTTCTTCACTGAACCTTTAAACAGTTAACAGCACTCTATATCTTCCCTGCAGCAGAAGCAATTCCCAGACGTTGAAGCATTTCCATTGCAAAACACAGCTTGGGATTCTGGACTCGGTTATTTGTTTGGAAGATGTAGACAAAATGAAAGTGTAGCAAACTCATACCAGATTGGATCCACTTCAGAAGCTGCCAAACAGCTGCCAGTGCTGTCGGGTCAGAAGAGCTTGCCAGGCTGTTCCCTGGGGCAGGGGGTAGATTTTAATGGGGGAACCTGGGATCTGGAGATGAACTGTACATCTATCCTGGAACAGAATATGCTGTCTACTGCATTTTCCCACCCACAATATATAAACATGCCCCCTACCCCCCTTTCCAGGCTGAAATGCAGCTGATCTAGAGCATATCCACAAAAAAAAAAAAAAAAAAAAAAAAAAAAAACACCTGGCAATTA
>VZRH01000233.1:518153-559236 GCA_013397555.1 Urocynchramus pylzowi | reverse complement strand
TGAAAAAAAAACAAATAAAAAAAAAAACAAAAAAAAAAAAAAAAAAAAAAAAAAAAAAAGCCACTGGGCAATTAGCAGTTGCTGCAGCGTCACTTTAGACAAAAAGAATATACGCAAGCTGGGGACTTGGGGAAGAACAAGAGAAAAAAGAACAGAAAGAAAAAAAACCTGTGGGATGCCACGTAGCTCATTGCCCTGCTAAAAGCCCTGTTTTTAACCTCTGGGTCACTCCTTTCAGCCCCATTTTGCTTAGAAACGTTGGAGAGTGAGTGGAAGCTGCTCCTTTGTAGTCTAGGAAGGAGGAATGTCTTATTAGACTAGGTGAACAGGCAAACTGCCTCACACTGAGATAGTAAGGTAGATGCAAAAGTAGACTTTTTGAAATCATGTGAGAAGTCCAGTCAGTTGGAAGTCTTTAGGTACAGCATGGGACTTTTCTTTTGTTTCTGCCTTAAAACAAAACAAAACAAATAAACCCCACAAAAAAACCCCAACAAAAAACCCCCCAAAAATATATCTAGGGAGATCTGTAGCTCAGACAGTTTGGCACCTTTCACCAGCCTGAAATGAGTTAAAAAGAGAGAAACAGACAAACAAGTTGAATGGGATACTGAGGTTCAAAACTCTTTGGAAAGAAAGATTAAAAAAAAGAGTGGTTCTTTATTTGCTGGATTTAGATCTGAACGGATTTTTGTTTCGTTTTTAATACATAGAAAAGACAGGGAAATATCTTCCTCTCTTTAGGGACTTATGAGAGCTCACCTTGTAAATCTGTCCATTTGGAAAGGTACAAACTCTTCCATATGTCATTAGTAATGTATGTCTTCAGCTTCCCCTGATCTCCCACTTGTGTGAAAGGGAGCTCTCCCTCTGTTATCAGAGATTAAGGAGACAACATAAAAGAAATCCAACAAAAGTGAGATTAAGTTGGTAAATTACAATGCAAAGGGTTTTGGAAAGAACATCCTCTGGGGCTGCTTGAAATTTTCCATCAGAATATTTTTCAGTGGAAAATTGCCTTTCAAAATAAAGCAAAGTTGTTTTATGTTAAGTTATGACCAATCTCTCAACAAGGCTTCAGAGTGTGGCAGGAGGCCTGGAGATTCAGCTGAGAAGTCTTTGGACAGGGTTTCCTAGAGGCTGTCACCACTGAGCTTTGTGACCCCATTCTGCTCCAGTGCTGGGCTTGCTGTGTGAAGTGCATTTCTCACAAAGCACCATGGTGACACAACTTCCATGGTGCATGGCATTGTCTCAGCAAGAGAGGGGACCATGCCACACCACGAGAGATGTGGGCCAGCCAGGAATGTCAGCTCACAAGGAACAACAGGGACACAAAGCATACCAGCTACAACTCCCATGGGGGAGCATTTCTGAACTGAAATGGAGGGCTCTTGGCCAAAGATGTTCATTGTTTGGTGAAATCTCAATATTTTCCAAGGGAAAAGAAAACAAAAACACAATAATATTAATAATAATTAAAATGAACATTTTCCAGCCCAGATTTATCCAGTCAGAGTTTGAGAAATCCCAAGGACTGAGTTTCAATTAAGAGAATTTTTTCAGGAACCCTAAAAAATTAAGAGTGGGAACCACACATTGTTTGGGGCCCATCAGACCATTTGACTAGGACCACAGAAGAGGTCAGGGAAGCCCATCATGTGTGGTTCAGGCTTGGACAGGATTAGCAATTGCCAAGCAATGTTAAATCACATAAGGTAGCAGCAGCCAAAAACTAGTGGTGGACCAGTCAACATATTTGTGTTTAAGGCTGAGTGTATGGTGGTTCTGGCAAAATCCAGCAGGAATAATGAGATTGTTACTGTCTTCATATTAGAACAACTCATAATGAGTTTGTTTCTCTTCGTTCCTGTTGTCTCTGACTTTGTCCCTTCTCTTGCCTCAGAAAGACCTTGGTAAATTACCTATTTCAGGAGCTGAGCATGTCTTGAGCATCAACAGTTAACATTGCAAGTCCTCAGCAAGACCAGAGTGATCAAGAGAGAAAGGAAGGGAGAGGGATTGCTGTCTGTAAATTGCAAAGAGATACAATACTCACCTTTCACTTATGCTCAGTTTCAAGTTTCTGTTGAACAGCATCCGATACCTTCCATTTTCCATAGGTGAATTAGCCAAACAACAGACAGACAATAGAGACAAATTGGCTAAGTCAGAAAACATTAAATGAAAATGAGCTGGCCATGGGAAGGAGGGAGGGGAAATGTTGAGGAAGCCTTTACTAGTAAGTGATCCTTCCTTGGATTTTTTGCTTGGTTTCCAGGTAAGTTTGGGAACTGACAAATGAAGGCAGTTCCCTGGGAAATATTCACAAGAGATTATGTGTTCTGTAGCCCTTTGCAATTACACCTCCACTGTATCATTTCTGTCTCTTTGGGCTGGGTCTGTCTTGGGGTGCATTCTTCCTCAGCACTGATGAGTAGTGACCTTCCTTTGGGTCATTACTTGTGATGCTGAAGGAAAATACTTGTTTCTCTCTTTCTGTGTTTCTGTACTGAGAAGAGAAATCAAAATAGGTTGCATTGTGTTAAGTTTTACTGTCAAGACGAAAGGGTCTCTACAATAACCCATCACCTGAAACAAAACTTTGTCAAATGTTGTGATGTGCTCAGGCCTGATTCTAAGACTTATGAGTTATTCCAAGAGTGATACAAGCAATAAAGTGTTCTTTAACTCTTCCCCCTAAAATAAATGTTCTAAGTGTTTCCTGAAAGGTTGTTCTCAAGGGACTTAGTCTCGTGACTGACAAAAGAGAAGGTGGAAGGAAAATGTTAGGCATTCTGAAAGGCTTTCCACCCAGCATGTCAGAAGAAAACAAAGTATGACCTTGATAGCGTAAATTAGGGAAAAGAGTGGGAATGCAGCCAAATTGTAAGGAAGCATAAATATACAATTATGCCTTAAGTATCCTCTAAGTTTTTGGTATTTTATTGTTTCCTAGCTGGTGATGACAAAATGCATCAGTGATGGACATGCTAGATATAAGTGAAAGGGAGAGAAATCTTTATTTTTTTAATATGAGGTAATATTCATAAGACAGTTTATCACTGCAGAATTTTCAAACTGTGCTAAGTCAGGAACTTAAAGGGACAGCCAGAAAAAAAAAATACTGATAGCTATTTAAATAGAAAACTGTTATGTCCATCTGTGGAAGTCCTGGAGCTTGAGACTGTTGGGAGAACAAAACACTCCCTATTTACCCTGTTCATAATCTTTTCCCTTGGCATCTGCTATTAGCCACTGTCAGCAGTGATAGTATGGAATAGAAAGATCCTGTGTGGTATGGGTTGTCTGTTCATTTACTCTTGTGATACAAAAAAAATTGTGTTGTTTGAAGCAAACTTCCCTATGTGGCAACCACAGTTGCTTTAGAAAATGCTAACCAGCCATGAGTGTAGAAGAAACATGAGATGGTCAAGACCAATGAGACATACCTCTCCAGTCTCTTCTTGGAGGAAAGCAAAAACCTGTGCCTTGTGATCTGGACTCCAAATCCCATCCCCATTGTGATGTTAACATTGAAAAAAAAAAAAAAAAAACAAAACCCAGAAACAAGTGTTTCCCTATGTTTTTGGGACACTCCTTTGTGGAGCCATTGTCGCCACAAAGCAAATTTTCTTGGTCATTGACTTCTCACTCTACTACATCTATGTCCTTACAACTGTTCAACATTTTTCTCTTCTTTGGTTCAGCCAGTGAACTCAGAAGGGGCACCTTATCCAGCACAGTTGTCATGAAAGGCACCAAAATCCTCCCTCTCCAAGGATACAACTGCCCTGCAGCTAAAGGCAGGACTGTGGCTCAAGCTGAACAGACTTGAAACTGAATCAATCTCATCAGGATCCTGCATTGCAGAATATCCATCAAACTTTCTGACCCACTCTTAAAGCCTGAGCTCTCAGCAGAAGCTCCTTACATCCTGCTGACATTTCTCTCAGGAATAAGACTTCTTGAGGTGTGACTTCCAAAGACACAACCACCACCAGGCTGCAGTGAGTATGTCCTCTCCAAAATGCAAACCAGCACAAGGAAGCTGAACTGGGGCATCCATCCAATGGAGTGAAATGTCCTCCCTATTCAGTTCATGCCTTGACTAGCTGACCTAAAACCTTCTGACCCTGGCAGAGATGTAGGATAGATGTCTTCCAAGCCTCAATGACTTGCAAGCAGTACAACCATAGGAGAAGAAGCAGTTCAAGTGCCTCTTGGCAATGGTTGAACTAAACTCAATGTAGTCTGATTGTTCAGGTGAGCTTCTCTGCCTGTCCATCTGCATTGATTCAGGTCTCAGCTCAGACCACAAGAGCACCAAAATCTTGGCTGTGAGGTAACAATTTCTTTGGGAGGACTCATTCTTCCTGGGAAGAATTTCCTAAAGGAAACGAGGCTTGAGCAATTGTATTGTTGGTATTTGTATGTGTCAATGTGTTCCCCTCCAAACAAGCGTCAAATTTGTTGACCAAGTGATAGAGTTCTAAGAGATTTTTCTGAGAGATAAACAAAAAAAAGCACCCAGAGAGAGATACAGAGAGATACGTGGTAGCACAAGTTCATATGTTTAAATTAAAGTCCTGAGAACAGGAAAAGTTTCAAACAGAGGTCTTCATTAATCACCAGGCACAAATCAGTGGGAATCCAGGCATCAGTAGTACTACATGAACAAATTGTTTGTTTGTCCAGTGTTTCTTCCTTTCTTTTTTTCTTTTTTGGTTTGAATCTGTGTAGCACCTAGCATGTCGGCGTACAGAAATACACTTGTAATAACACAGCGGGAGAGTTGGCATGCAGAAGGGATCATGAAGAGGGAAGAAACCATCTTAGCAGGCAGCTTCTTCATTTTACATCAGTTTTTAATGTCAGGCCAACTCAGGGTGCAGGGGTGAGGGAGCAGAAAGTGAAGAGAAAAAAGAAACAAATGAAAAGCCCACAACCCCAACAACAGAAACCGCAGACAAACCAAGAAAACAGCAGCATGTCCAGGGAGTGCTTGCTCCTCAGCTGAAGGGCCTGTTTTCATACTCATCTCTGTCTTGTGTCCCAGACTCACGTCGCCTCTGAGGCTGAAATACTGGTTCCTTATTCTGAAAATCGAGTCTCCTGGGCTTTGGTAATATTTTCCAGTCATTCTAAGGTGTCTGCTTTAATGAGTGAGGAAACAAGAAGACAGACTGACTCCATGGGCACAGAGATTGGTTACCACTTACTTCATAGTGACTATCCAGACAGAATGAGAAGAAATGAAGCAGGGATAAATTGACCCAGATTGCCTTTGTAAAACAAGGTGGGAGGGATCAGGTAACGATTTCCCAAGCATTGTTCAAGGAGGAGGCAGAAGCAGGCAGGCAGTGTGAACAGCTCACACTAGGGCTTGAAACTCTTCTTCAAAATCCCCTTGCCCTTCTGCTTTTCTCTGCTGTTCCATGCAGAGAAAAGCAGAGAAAAAAAAAAAAGATGCAGCTCCATCTTTCTGGTTCCCACCTTCCCTGAGACCCCCCTCCTTAGTTTTAGTTTTTTGCTCTGCTGAAGGGTGTCGTGTGTACTAGGAGACAAAACAGCCCCAAAGTCTTGACTTCCACAAACCTTGCCTAACACAGCTCAGTTACTTCTCACTTTTTTTATTTTCTTTTTAATCCTGTTTCTCCCTTCTATCCCCTAGGCCCCCNGGTCCTTGACAGAAGCATATTCCATCCCAGAAAGTTTTTAATCCTTCCAGATGCTTTGTCACAAACTGTGCTTTTATGCTGGTGCACTTTTAAAGGCAGCCAGGATATGTGCAGAGGTCAGATCACAGAGCTGCTCTGGAAAACTCTAAATTGCTCTCGCCTTTGATTCTTGTGCTTTAAAACCACTCTGAAGTTTAAATAAATGGATTAGAAATGAGTTAAAGAGCAGGGTGCTTAATGCTTATGCTTAAATCTATAGCCTCAAGCCACAGCACTTTGGGCGGCAAGATCCTGTTAAATCTCACCAGCTCAGCAGACTCTGAACAAGTCAAGGCTTGGACGCAGATGTCTGTGGAGAAACAAGGTGAAACAGACCAGAGAGGTGGCACTGGTCCTTCTACAACTGCACTGAAGGGAGCCCAAGGTGGTGAAATGGGTATTGGGACATACACTAGAACACCTTCCAGAGAGGGGACCAGCACCACAGATATTTGCTATTAATACTAAAGCTCTGACACCATAAATTTATTTAGTTTTATTTTTTTTTTTTTTAGGTCTCATGATTTCCAGACTTGTTTCCAGCTGGGGAAAAGGAGGAGTGCTGATAATGTGGTAGGCTAGATCCTCTCAGGAGACTCAGCCATCTTGAAAGCCCGTCCTGCTTCCCGTTGTTTATTATTGTTGGATGGAGAAAGGACAGCTGTTATGTTACATCCTAGAGGTAGCTGCACTTCCAGGGCTGGATGAAACGATTGCTGTAAATGCCAGCTTGGCAGATATTCTGGCCCTCCTTGGGGTAGGCCTTTACCCCCTGCTTCTGGTGTGGCTTTGTTCTGTGAGAGAAGAGCAAAACATTTTGTAGCTGCTATTGAAAAGAGTTTCTCAACCTTTTAGGATAATCCCTGTTTTAAAGAGGAGGAGTTGAGTCAATGACAAAGTAAATCACTTGTGAAAATCACAGAGCATTATTGCTGAGTTTCTTGCTATCTCTCAACACTACCCTACCTGAGTGCAGCATCCCTACTCACAACTCCTTTTTTTTTTGTTTTTTTGCAATATGACACCAATGGTACTTGTTTCTGGTTCACACTAAGACACCAGGAGTTGAAAGAAAACCATCCACAGTGATCCAGGGAAGCCTTTGGAAGGAGGCACGATGATGAAAATCCTGAATTTTGGATGTTCACCATACACCTCACCACATGTATAAGAACAGTCCAACTACAGAGGGAACAAAGAATGGGTTAGCTTGGCTTCCAGAGCTCACACACTCTTCTCTTTGCAGCAGGCTATAAATTATGCAGCATTTAAAGATGACTTTCTAAACCCCTGGCTTTAAAGCTTATTTATAACTCCCACACTGATATTTTTCAGACTCGTGACAGCTCCCACCTTCACAAGCTGGGGACATGCCAAGCACCTGGCCTTTTCTATAATGGCCCGTTCTCCCCAGAAAGCTCCCCCCACCTCTTTTTTAAGCAATGCTTTGGGTATCTCAGGGAGATTTTATTTATAGCAGAGACATAAAAAGCAAGTGGAAGAGAGTGAGGATGGTCAAAGGGAAAAGTAGCAAGTGTCCTAAATGTCTGACAAACGTCATAGGACATGCTGGAAAAAAATAAGGCCCTGGGAGCAGCCAAGATCTCTTAGTAATAATTTATGTAGGAACAGCATGATTTCATGTAAAGCAGGTTAGGCTCAGACCTAGCCAAGGTGGAAACTTATGACTAAAGGGGATCACCTCAGGGAAATGATGAGGGAGGTGGTACTTGTCCTTCCCAGAAGGGACTAAGCTGACCATTGACAACATCAGGGGTATGTGGGTGAGAAGGTGGCAGCCTTGTGTTGGCAGGCACTGATCAGTGACAGGATCCTGATGGGGTCTGTGCAAAGTCCAACTGGTTCTAGGACTTTGTTTTTTGTTTTGATTGTTTATTTTTTTAATTGATCTCCCAAAGCTAGAGAGCTCACTCTTGGGGGAAGAGCAACGTCTTGAACTGTAGCATGGATAGAGTCTCTGATGCTGTCATCTGGAGTGAAATACCTCCAGACACAGCCCAATCCTTGCTTTGGGTTCTGGCTTACAGTTGGGCCTGGCTCTGGGATTCCCTGTAGGAAACAGGAGCTTAGATACTGAATCTTAAATAGAACAATAAAAGCCTAGCATATAGAAAAAAGTCTCTCATCAGCCTCCTTTTTCAGTAGGTGAGGCTGTTCCAGACCCATGCTGTTACCTCCAGCTTCAGAAGCACATCTAGGTGTCACAGTCAAGAGAAAGAGCTGCCCAGGCCACGCCACCAGCCTGCAGGAGGAAGGTGACTCCTGAAAACTGAACTTAGCAGGGAGCAAGCAGTGTGTTACAGCAATCCAGTTCCTCAGGATTTGTTTGCAGAAGAGACCTGTTTCCCTGCTATTGATTGCCATGGTTTCAAAGCCTTGGAATGTCTTTGGCTCCCTGTGCAGTAGCACAAGGCAGAGCCCTGCAGTCTCAGTGGGGTTTGCTCCTTCCCCCAGCCTTAGGAACATTTCTGCACCCCAGGGCAGGTGTTTGCATTGCCAGAGGAAGACAATTCAGCTTTGTGAAATCTTTGAAGATTTTGATTTTTTTTTTTTTTTAAAATAAAAATGCCTGAAGCTGGATAAGCATTAAACAACTAAAAAAAAAACAACCAAAAAAACCCCAATATGCATGTGAGGCATACTTGTGTCAGAACATCTGTTTTCAGCTCTATGCTTTGATTCAGATGTCTCCTCCTCTCTTGTCTGAAGTGACCAGCAAGTCTCAGAGATCAGAAATCTGGCCAGAGAAAAATCTTGCTTGAAATTGCTTTGTCTTTCCTGCAAAAATGCCCCAGGCTTTGAAGGAATGGCACTTTTCAGCAAAAGTAAATTTAGTCAAAAATCTCTGACCACCTTCAGTCCATTCTCAGTGGCACCAGGCATTGCAGGCAAAACAAAGACATCCTGGCAAAATTACACCATTGAAATTGCAGGCAGAAGAGCTCAATTTAACACCCACTAATTGTTGCACAATAGTCACAGGAATAATCGGAATTTGTTAATTAGATGCATGCCAATGAGTAATTCAAGACTGGTTTAAATAATTATTCCTATCTTCCCAATAGGCAGTGGTGGTTATTAGCTTTCTGGCTGTTTCTCTTGACTGCTCTGCTTCAAATAAAAAAAGAGGTGAGAGACATCCATGCAGTGAGCCATGGCACTCCTAAATGAAATCCTGCTCCTGGGATACTGAGATATGCTTGCCAATGAGTGCTGTTGGTTGTTGCTTTTGACCACAGAAACATCAGAGACAGCAAAGTGGACTGCCAGAAAGCTCTTGGATCAGCGCCGTGCCAGTGAAATTAAATTAATACTTTTTAGAGTGTTTAATTCCTGAAGGAAGATGTAAGGATGACAAGTGCCACAAATTCAAATCCTCCATTGTAACCATAAGGTAAAAAAAACCCCCCAAAAACCAGACCAGTGGCCAGAGAACAAAGCTCTCCTCCCTGGGACATAGCTAAATTCCTTGTCCCCCAGCCTGGAGGAATGCCCTCTACTGGCTCAGAAAGACTTTTTTTCTTCAGTTTCACCACAAACTTGCCTATTTGCCACCTTCAGGTCTCCTAATAATTTCTCACCTTCCTTTGGTTAGCTCCTTCAGTCCTGCTTGGTTCATGTCATGCTTTTTTTTTTTTTTTTTTTGGACCATGGGAGATACCTCAGGAAGGGATGGAAACAGAACAGTGGAAAGGAATTAGTGTAACTGACCTTGTGAATGCTAAACAGTAAAAATTGCACCCCAAACACAAACATGGGAAAACCCCCTGAAAACAAAGCCAAATTGCATTCTATTGTATGATCTGATTAACTAGCCTTGTGAAGGAAGCAAGAGAAATGCCCAAATATTAGAGGAAAAGATGCTTAGAGGTGAGAACATTATTCTTTTTCAAGTCATCAGCAGTCACAAATGCTTAATAGTTCTGTCAGTCTCCTTGTGGACTCTAGGGGACTGTTGCTTCTGAAATAGCCACCTGATGGAAAACAGCAATAGTACAAACTGGTTCTGGGTGGAAAATACTCTGATCTGTTGGATTTGCTGGGGGAGTTAAGGAAGGCAACGCGCAAGCAGGAGCCAGCAAACACAAAGACTAGTTTTTTTGACAAAAATGTAGGTGAATGGCTGCAAGTTCCAAGACGGTACTTTTGTATTTCCCCTCATAAAATAGCACCTTTGAGCACTCCAGAAGCCCCTTGTCTGCACTGCAGTAAAGCACTAGTTCATTTGTTGGGATGTGGGGGCAAGGGCAGAGGTGCAAGAAGGCAGCGTTAGTGGCAGAGGCAGCCTTGTTTGCTCAGTACACAATCCCTCTGTGGAGGGGGCAACTTTGCTGCACCAGCAGACCCCAACAGTTTATGAAAAGCATGTGAACACCAGTCATTGCTTTCCCTTCATGTTCCTGTTCCTGGGGTGAGTTAGAGCCCCACAAACTATGCTGAAGCTGAGTACCATCTCCTGCTCTTATCCCCATTACCTCATGTTCTCTGGTGGCTGCTCTTTCTGCCTTTTATCTTGCTCTTCTTGCCTTCTATCTTCTACCTTGGCAAGGGAACCAAGGTGTTAGAAAATGTTCTCCCTCTCCTTGAACCCTAACAGAGACATAACTACTTTTCTAGTCTCTGCTCAGCATACCTCATTCCTTTGACAGAACTACTTCCTCTCTCAGCTGCTCCCTACTCATTTACATCCCTTCCATCATGATTTCTCTAAATTACTGCTGCTAACTGAGCTGCCTAGGCTAGGAGCACAGACAAGAGGAGCTCCCTGTTCAGTCAATGGGGAGAGACCAGGACCTTCTGGCAGTGCCTTGGTGACCTGGATAACCCTCCAAGGGTTTCTCTTTCTGTTGACTGCAGAGGGAGCTGAAAGCCAGCAGGATGCCAGTTTGTCTGCCTGAGGTGAGATAGAGCTGTACCATTGCATGGACAGGACAGGACACTTCAGGCCAAGCCATCCAACAGAGCAACATTTGAACAGCTCACAAGAATTCAACTGTTCCAAGAAAGCAGCAGAGATGAAGACACATGAAACTGACTCAAAAGCAGGGAAAAACAGCAAACAATTGCCCCTTGTTGAAACTTATGCTTCTCTTCTTACATTTACGTAAGGAATCTGAAGACAGCCAAGAATATGGAAAGCAGAGGTTCCCCAGAGACAATCTCAATTCATGAAGCTTCAGTGGATTTTGCTAGCCCTGAATTCACTACCATGGGACTCAAACCTCTCTTGTGTGTTCATCTGTACTGCAAGGGTAGTAATATGACTTTCTAGTTGTCTTATGGCTCCTTGTATTGCCATCCATTGCTCCCTCACTATCATTGAGGAAGCACTTGAGCAGAGCTTTACAAGAACTGCCAAATGGAGATGACACTCAAGGGTTCCTACATGACACTCGAGGTTCAAAGGTTTTCTTCAGCCTGGGCTTGGTCCCAATCAAATGGGAGGGGGTTTTTTTTGATTGATTTCTTTGGTTTTTTTGTTTTTTCAGAGTCCAAAGACCAAGGCTTCTCCACCCCCAATCAAATAAAAAAGCACAATAACGCTCTGGCCCACCTCTTTTATGGGATCCTGGGGTAATTACCTACTCACTTCAGCTGCTACAGCCCTGCACCTGGAGACCCCAGAATACACCAGTGGTCTCACTGCTGCCCAGCATTAACTCCTTGTTTCCCAGCTCCCTTCTCTGCCAGCTGGTGTATACATGGTGTATATATGAATATTGGAGCAGTTTCTAGTCCTACTCTAATATTGAACACAAGCTGTCCCATAGAATGCAAAGAAACTCCCCCCTAAGCACTCTGTTTCCTTCATCTTGATTCAAAGTTGAACCTAGATTGAACAAAAATTAAAAGAAACCAAACTACTTACTGGCTAAATAATGGAGAAAGGACTCAGGCATCCTGAGTGGGACAGAAACAATACAGGTGGAAGAGAAGGCTGATAGACACAAACTGTCTCACACAATGGTCTGAAGAAATATTATAGATCAACAGGGAACAGAACATTTTTCTTCTATGAATCAGCATAGAAACTTTTCTGTAGTTGTTAACACAACATGTGCTTTGCCTAAATACCCCACAGACTAATTTCTGTGATCCAGAGGCGTAAACTGGGTTGTTCTTCTCTGTTTGATCTGAGATATCCAGCCCTTCCCTGCAATGTCTGATTGTCTTTGACTTTCTGTCTCTCATTTAAGTGGCTACAATAATCCTTAACAGAGCTCTCTGCATTTCAGCAGACACAGGTCATGCAGTAGTGACGTTTTTGATAATGGTTCATAGTTTGTTATGCTGAAAATCAGGGCATGTCAAGGGATTTCCCACCTGAGATTTACCCACCTAAAATTATTTTGGATGGAAAGGAGCAGCAATGTCCAATATAATATGAAGCACATTTTTGGCTAACATCTGAAATGCCTTCAGATATCATCTAAAGTTACACACACATGTCCCCAGTGAAGCCTGAAACAAAGCTCTCAGAGAAGACAGGATTAATTTGAGGTCAGAAGGGCTTTGCTTTCTGTCATAACATTGCCATGATGTAGTACCAAACTCATTACTTACCATGACATAAAGCTAAGAGACTAAGGAATGGTTTAGAGTGTGTTAGCTTATACTCCCCTTCCACTGCAATATCTTCTCTTGAGGATGGCAGCAAACAATCTAAACAAGGACTTGTGTGTATGGAACAACTTAGTCCCCATGCAAACAATATGGGGACATCAGGGATTTCTGTGAGATGTTATGTTTTTGTTGTATCCAAATTGCCTACAGATTTTTCTGTGGCAGTCTCAGCTTGGAGGGGGCTGTGTTCTTTAATTAAACCAAGTTGATTAGACAGTTGCAAAGAAGGGAAACTAGTTCACAATATGTCATCTGACCTTTTCTGTCGTTTTCCTCAGCTCTGATCAGCTGTGAAGCAATTCTGAACTTTTCAAAACAATTTGTTCTTCAATTTGGAATAATGACAGTAAATAGTTCTTTAAATAGCCTCATTTGTCAGCTGTCCACTGGGATTAGTTAACATTAAAGAGCTGATCTCCTTTAACTGGATATTTTAGCTGTCTACTGCTGACCTTCCATATGATCCCAGGTAGGTTGTTCTCCGAGGGTCTTGGGTTCACCAGTCATAAAGTTGGAAGGGACAACTCTAATTGTTTAGTTCTGAAACACTGAGAGCAGAGAATTTCCCTGAATTCAACCCTTTTTCAGTGTACCAACTGGGAAAAGACACCTCATACTCAGCAAAATACCCCCTGTGCTGGAGGTTGTACCATCAACTAAAATGTGGTTGCTTCAAGGATTTTGCCTGAACATTTGCTCCTTCATTTTGGCCTGGCTGTGTGTTTCTTCAACCTCTGCAAATAAGCTGTTGTTATCTATGAATTCTCTGGCTACTTTTTCCTATCTATATAAATAAAAGCTTAGAGTCAAAGTTATGCTTGTGAGCTGTGTCTGAACAAGCACACTCTGCTGACAATAGCAGATTAAAAAAAAAAAAAGCTACCAGGTTCCTGTTATTTTGAGTAAAATGCTCATGCATAATATCTCCCCAGAAACTGCAGGACTTTTGTTATTGTCACCCTCATGAAGTTTACACTGAACTTCTTACACACTGCCTGATTAATCTAAGCATACACTGCAGATGCTTCTGACATTTATGGAGCTATATCAGCATGTGTGGAGCAATGGGGATCCAACAAAAGATCTCAAAATCCACCTATAGTGGAAGTCCAGATGAGAAAAGGGAGTGTAGCTAGGAAAAAACCCTATTATTTACATATCTCTCTGTATAGCAACTATCTTGTATAGCAATTATCTTCTGCCCATGTCATGGGCCCTCCACAAAGCTGGATGTCTTGAACAATGCCTCAGTATACTGGAGACAAGCTCTGCTCTCTCCCTGCTTCAGCTGTCCTTGATTGCACACTTCCAGGTGCTGATTTCCAGATTAAGAGAGTCTTTATTTCAGACTTTTCACACGCTGTCAACGTGGTGTTTGATTACATCAATGGAGGCAAAATATTGGTGCTTAGTGGAAATAAAGAGATTTTTTTTAAGCAGGGAGATCTATTTTTGTCACTTCCTCCTGTGGGGCAGGTTATCAAGATGACCTGCAAACAGCATTGTGGCAAAGAACAGCTCACTGTTTCGGGAGGTGAGGGGAGACGGTATTTATGGTGTGTCATAAACTGAAGGATTCTTTGGACAATATCCTAATAAATACTCTAAAAAGAAACTGCCAGACTCTCATAACTCAACATACAGACTGTCATCCTTTCCCTCCTGCTCTGTGATTTAGTTAAGTTTTGCATTTTAGCATTGCTGCAATGAACTCAGCTGTAAGGACAAACTTTGGATAAGAGATTCTGAAGGGCTGTTTATGGGCAGGACCCATGCAGAAATCAACAGGAGTGTGCTTTTCTTCAGCCTGGGATGCCTTACAAGGTGTGCACCTGCCCCTCAGAGGTGTTTTTCCAATTGTGGTGTAGATCACGAACCCAGCAGGTCCCATGGGCTCTACCTTAGCCTGGTACAGTGTGAAAAAGCAGATTATGACCATAATTCGAGGACTGATGACCTCCCACAGAGAGAGGTGGACTCTAGTTGTGCAGTGGCTTTTACCTCCGTGTGATGGATGCAGAAGTAAGACTATTTGGAGAACATTCCCCAGGAGGAAGCCCCCAGTCATCTCTCAGCAGACCTGTAAGGGAGGGAGGGAGGGAGATGAAAGGCACTTAGTGCCAACATCTGGAAGACAACCCATGTGTTGTCCTGAAAAAATGGTTCCCTTTCCCCAGTACTGGAGGCTCATACTCTCCTCCTCAGTTTTGGGTGGAAGCTTGCTGGTCCTGCTTCTGGGTTGACAAAATCCACTCTTTGCTATGCCCTAAGTCCCTCAGAGGGAAAGAGTATCATAACTTTCTTGACACAGTGGTCGCCTTCCTCCCAGACCCAATTAGCTCCAGGAATGGAGCCTTAAGACTGCCTTCCTACTTGGACTTTCTCCAGGGAGACCACTAGGCCAGACAGCCACTGCTGCCATGAACAGGGTGTTTCTACCAGGAGTGCTGACAGCCTGTTTTCATCAGCTCCGAATGGAAAAATTGTTTGGAAAAAGGCCTGAAATGTTTATCAAAGAACCATGGTATTTAGTATAAATGATGAAATGACAGCAAATTAATCTAAAACCATCGCCACTATCAGGAGTCATGGGCTGTAATGGCTGTGATATGGTCAGTGGGAGTTTCACCCCCAGGCCTGTGTGTAGTGGTGTCATAGGCAACTCTTGTCTTTCAGCTGAAGTGCAGCTGCTTCTGGGGTGGATCACAAGCTCTGCAGGGCACCAGCAGCCTTCCAAGGTGACCATTGCATTGGTCATGGCTACTTGGTGCTGCTGCATCTGCCCATGGCCTCTGGAAGCTTTTTGCCTTACACTGTCAAGTTTCTCATGACAGGGACCAGCCTGTTGTTTTATGCTGCGATGAGGATTAATAATCCTCATCACGGTTGATGATGTAAACATGAGGCTGTTGGAGTTGTAAGGGCTAAAGGCCACAAGGAGAATGGCTCTTTGAATGTCTTGTGGTAACCCCAGGGAAATCTTTCCTTTCCTTAGCAGTCAGGAGTTCAGGCTGTTCCTCTCACAAAAACTACCCCTCAGGTCTTTCTGACTCATTTGCAGAGTAATAATTAGGAAAGAAGTGTTTCTTCCACTCACTTGGCATCACCATTGCTTGTGAAGCCCTTCTGGTAATGAGTGTTACTTCTGTGCATGGAAAAAAGATTTTAATCTTGCATGGGCTATAGCAATCCCATGTAAAACATACAAAAAATGCATTTTTTAAAGTTATGCTTCTAGATTTTATGGGCCAAGACCTAGCTTCTAAACTGGGAACTGAGTGTAATGTTGTGGTAGGATATTTCTCTTCAGTGTTCAGGCAGCCTGCAGCTGTCAGTCACAGGGCTACACTTTGCACTCACCTTTGAATGTCAGTGGGGTGGCAGATCTACACATCCTGGAGACATCACTGACCATTTTCAAGGGCAGAGTCGATGGAAATAAAAAAAATCATGCAGCAGACAAAGGAAGAAGAAAGGAAGATTCACCAAGCATTTCTTGTATCTGTGATCAGTGTTACCTCAACAGATGCTTAAGAGGAATGTGACATCCACATTCGTGTGCTGAAGCTGAGCAGGGAATCTAGTCTTTTTTCCCCTGAGTGGTTAAAGCAGAGAGAGCTCAGTATTTTGCTTGAAGATTTCCCCAATGCCTAGAGCTGACCAGCACTGTCTCACTGTGCCTAGAGGAGTGATGTGCGAGTGGAGAATATGGCATAGAGACACCTCACCTCCTCTGCTCAGCCTGTTGCTATTCACCTCTTAATAAGTCACTCTGGACTTACTAAGCCCAGAGTTCATTAGGATTCACTTCTGCTTTGGCCTTGCTGTTAAGCACTTGCCCAGAGCTGAAGATCCTGAGAGGTCCTGGGCATGAGACCGGAGCAGGGCTGGAGGGAAAGCTATTGTTGCTCTTATCGCACTGTGAGGTTTGTTGCATTCCAAGGAAATCATCTGGCACTTGGCTTTCCCCACTTCCCTGGCCACCGTGAGGTTTTAGGACAATCCCTAATCTGTTCCCTTGTGAACACTGAGGGCCTTTCTTGTGGGAAACAAGTTTGCAAGTTCAGTTGTTTCTATCAAAGATGAGAGAACATCCAAGCAGCGCCAGACAGTGCAAGCTTCCCCCACAGGCTCTCTGGCTCTGGCATCCCACACTGATCTATCACCACCAAGACCCACAGCACAAGCCAGCATCTCTGTCCCGAGCAGCCACCTCCTCCGCCTCCGCTCATAGCCTGCGTTCCTGGCTGCCTACCTCGCCCCCTCTCTGGCAGACTTGCCAGAAAAAGGAGACACAGTGCAAAGCCTGGGAAAGGCTGACACTGACTTTTCTCTCCCCTCGCAACTGCCTGTGCAGAAAAGAGCACCTGCAGGCACACAAACCCTTGTGCTTGAGCATGTGGCTGGGATGGCTGGGATGTCTGAGCTCTGCGGGGTTCTGGCTGGCAATGGGAGTGGAGCAGGGATGGATCTTGTTGGGGGTAGGGCAAGAAAGGTGGCACTTGGGGAGCAGCACAATGAGGAGGTGGCAGTAAGGATTGGGGTCCCCATTCTCTCCCCACTATCTTCCCCCCTCTTCTCCTCCTGCTCCTCACCAAACCTGCCCTTCATCTCCTTATCACACAGTGCTTTTCACTCCCTCCTCGCTACAGGGAAACAGCCACCCAAGAAGCAGGGAAGAGTGTCTCACTCTTGATGCTGTCAAAATCATTGCCATGTTGCTTTTGAAGACTTGGCTTTGGGTATTGAAGAGCCCAGTTCACCAGCCCTGCCTCCACACAGATGACTTCTGCCACCACCCAAGCCCTCATCTCTCTTGTAAGAGGTCCTGGTGGCAAAATTCAAATCCAAAAATTTGGGACACCTCACCTATCTTTCTCTTCACAGCTTGGTCATGACTTTGCATGTCAGCCCCCGTCAGAGGTCAAAGGGGAAATTTGCTTCCAATCACCTCCAGGATAAGTATTACTCTTTCCTCATCCCATTCCAGTTGCTGAGACAACTCACTCCACCTGTGTCAGGGGAATCAAAGGATCCCCCTGAGTTCTCTCCTCCAAGTCCTGCTGCAACAACAGAAGCACATCTGGTTGTGGTTTCCATTGGGGAGGCTCCAGATAGTGGCTATGTTACCAGCCCACTTGCCTCAGCCTGCTGCCCCTCTGCCTGTGCCTGCTCCCTGCCTCCTTGCCCACCCCTGGCCACTGCATTACTGGTGCTCCTTTCCTCTGCCACCTTCTGACACCACAGTCTCCTGGCCAGAGAGGGGCAGAAGAGGTATGAAATATTGTGAGATCTGGAGGTAATGAGAAGACCAGTTTTTCCCTCTTGTCTTCCACCTGAAGCTTTCGTTGGAAGGGCTGAGGACATGGGACAGAGCTCCAAACTGAATCACCCCTTGAAGATGTCCACAACACCAAAGGATAGAGTGGTCTGGCTGGAAGGGAAAGCTCCTTTTGCATCCCCTGATTCTCCTCAGTCTGGGTCTGAGTGGGCTTTGCCATGAAGACATCAGCAAAGTTCATGAAGTTCATGAAGTTGCACAGGGGAGAAAAAATGCATGTAGAGTCCCTAATGCGGTGGCAGTTGGCAGTGATGGAAATGGAAAGTAAAGCAAACCATCAGGAGTGCTTGTCAAAAACACAAGGCTTGGGAGTGGGTAGGAGTTGCTTGTTTGCTGGTAAATTGTAATGGGCTTCATGGAGAAGCACCTAGGGCAGCCTCAAAATCCACCCATTAGTTCAGTGGGATTTAATGTCTTCCAGTGAGTAAATACCATCTCATTTTGTTAGCACAAAGTGGTCCTCATCAAAGTATTGGCAAGATTACAACATTTTTTCATAAATCCAGCAAATTGCAGTCTGCCTACAGTCATCCACTGGAGTCTTTCTTGTCTTACTTTAATTGAACTTTGTGTGGGGGAGGGAAAGGGGATTACATTTTTTATTGCTGGGTGTGTTTTATGGGAGATCTGTCAGCTGGAAGTGACAGTGCCAATTAGGGTTGCATGTTTTTGTATGAGTTGCAGAGTCTTAGAAAGCAGAAGAAAAAAGGGGGTGAAGGCAAGCCAAGCTATTTGCAGTGATAGATCTGGGGAAGAGCAAGATGGGAGATACCTTGGTTGCTACCTGCGGCTGTGAGACTTGCCCTCCATCCTTCTTCCCTCCTTCCCTCCTTCCCTCCTGCCAAAACACACACACACTCCCCGAGTTGTGCCTAGGGAAGGTCGGAGGTTTATTTACCACTGCCCTAACCACACCTTTCCCCAGCCACCCAAGTGAGGCTCGTGCCTGCACACAGGGTATTTTGTGGTCTTCTCCTACCTGTTTCCATAGGTTTGAAGCAAACACCTGAAGGGAACTCCTTAGGTCTCCCTTGGGTCACTCTCTGTGATGGAGGCAATCTCAGAACAGTGTCTTGGGAAGGGAAGGCACAAAAGTCTGAAACACTCCAGGCTCTCTGCTGTCTTACAACAAAGTGGTTCTAATTCACCCAGCAAAGGACAATGAGCATGATAAGTGCTTGATTTGCAAGTATCTCCTCACATTAGCGAAGGCACAAGGGAAGGAGAAGGAAGGGAAGATACTGTATTTCCAGGTAATCTTAACCCTTTGATTTACTCTCTTGAGCTGAGTATCTTATGGCAAATGCAGCAGCAACCTTTTAAAATTCAGAGCCAAACCTTTACTTTCCAATCCCTGAGCATCCTGGGTGCTCACTGAGACTGCTGACAATCTCTCCCTTCTTTGTTGTGTCTCTACAGCCAGCAGCTCTGCTTCTGCCCAAAAAGACCCTCCATGCATGAGGCCTATCAGCCATCTTCATGGGCTAAATGGCAAATTCAGCAATCTGGGCATAGGGCAGGTGGTGTGGAGGGTCACAGTATGCTTGGAAAACCAGGCTGCTCCCCTTTGTGGAAGGGATGGGTGCTCAGGATTTATGCTGCTGTACATGAAAAATAAACATTTGGTCTCCACATGCTTTGCTAGTCAGTGTGTGCTACCCAGCTGATTCAAACACCCATCCATCAAACCTCCCTTGACTCATCACCACAACACTGAAGTACACGGGGGAGTGAGCACTCCCACATGTGGATGAGAGAAGGCTCCTTTTGCCATGAGATGTTGAAATACCCCTTCGAGCCAGCTCCTAATAGAGGCAGTTGGATACAGCATTGCCTTGCTGCTGTAAACCATCACTTCCAGCTCGGACTAAATGTCCATTTTTTATCTTTCCCTTTGACACAGCGTATCTCCTTTGGTAGGCTCAGGGCCCTGTGGGCCCGTGCAGGAGTTTGCTCTCATGGGCCAGATGGGATGTTCTCTGTGGCTGGATTTCAGAGCTGGTGGCCATCACGGGTGGCAAAGAAGTCCCTTTTGGCAAAGTGGGGATGATGCTGTCTCACCCATCACCCTTTCCTTGGCTGCTTCTCTGGGTTTCCACTGGAGCACTCTATTAATATCCTTGTTTCCAAACAACAATGTCACTAATCAAAATTTATTGGGACTTTAAGGACACATTTGACAATGCCACTGACTGCTGGTGTTTGAGCACCAAACAGGAATTTTAATGAGAAAAGGAGTAAAATGAATAATGCATTAAAAGGGAGATGGGTTTTACCAAGCTTGTGTTTAAACAAGATGATGAAGAGTGTGATGAAAATTTATCTGCATGGTAAGATAGATGAACAAGCTGATTCTGTTGAAGGCCAGGTGGCCCAAAGTATTCATTCTTCTTTCCTGGGACTGGACAGCTCTGAACCTGTGCCTTTGGGAGAGCAGTGAAATATGAAACACAGACAGTGGGATTGAGCACAGACTTAGCAGGTTTCCTGATGACCCCGAGCTGTGTGATGGGGTTGACACATTGGAGGGAGGGAAGGCTATCCACATGGACCTTGACAGGCTTCTGAACCTTACAGAGTTCAGCAAGGCCAAGTGCAAACTCCTGCACCCAGGTCTGGGCAATCCTGAGTACAAGTGCAGTCAGGGCAGAGAACAGGTTGAGAGCAGTCCTGAGGAGAAGGTGTTGGGGTTGTTCAACAAGCTCAGCATGACCTGGCAATGTGCACTTGTAACCCAGAAAGCCAGCTGTAACGTGGGCTGTAAAAAAGCAGTGTGACCAGCAGGCCGAGGAAGGGGATTCTGCTTCTTCTCTGCTCCACTGTAGTGAGACCCCACCAGGAGCCCACCACTCATACAGCTCTGGAACCCCAACACTGGAAGGACATGGACCTGTTGGAGAGAGTCCAGAGTAGGCCATGGAGATGCTCCAAGGGCTGGAGCAACTCTCATTGAACACAGGCTTAAAGAACTGGGATTGCTCAGCCTGGAGAAGAGAAGGCTCTGTGGAGACCTTACAGCACCTTTCAGTATCTAGGGGAGGCCTGCAAGAGGGCTGGAGAGGGACGTTTTACAAGGGCAGGTAGTGACAGGACAAGGGGAAATGGCTTTGAACTAAAAGGGGGTAGATTTAGATTGGATGTTAAGAAGAAATTTTTTACTGTGAGGGTGGTGTGGCACTGGAACACGTTGCCCAGAGAAGCTGTGGCTGCCCCATCCCTGAAAGTGTTCAAGGCCTGGCTGGATGGGGCTCTGAGCAACCTGATCTAGGGAAAGATGTCCCAGCCCATGGCAGGGGGGTTGGAATGAGATGAGCTTTAAGGTCCTTTCCAAACCAGCCTTTCTATGATTCTGTGCTATGAAATGGGAAGGTGGTCTCCAGCAAACTGCTCCTGTCTTTGGATGGGTGTTATTCCTCTGACACAGTGGCAACATTCGTGCATGGGTGCACAGCCCTGCCCTGGTCCTGTCTCCTCAAGACTGCTGCATGTGAACAGTTTTATGGGGACCCAACTTGACACATGACTTGGAAAATGAAGTGGATTCACAGACATCTCCAGTGGCAGTCCTTGAAGCTGGTGGGGACTAGGTGCTCCCGGTATTTTCTAGATGCAGGTGATGGTTGGCAAGTTGCATAACACTAGGAAGACCAGGGAATAACTAGAACATTGTGCTCAGAGCACCATTCTTTTCCGTGAAGCTGTGTCTGCACACACATGTGTGGGACTAGGCTGCCTAAACAAAAGCAGCAGTGTTATTTTGGGAGCAGTGGAATGGCCACCTAGCCTCTACTGGATATGTAGAATGACGAGAGTGGGGCATAGGTCTTGCCCTGTATCTGGCAGGCCCATGAGGATGCTGAGACACCCTAGAGGGTCTAAAATGGCTCAGGCAATTTGCTCCTGCCTAAGTTTCAAGTCAGTGTCTCCCTCCTGACTATCTTGTTTCAGGTCCTGCTGGATAACAGAGAAAGGGCAAAAGCCAGAGAAGATATCTCTGTCCAGAAACTTAAAATACTCTTGTGACAGAAGTATTAGAGTTCAGCCAAGAACTTGCCAAGTTTCATATCAACCAGTATCTTGTCTCCAGTGATAATGGATGATTCAGGAAAGTGTGACCCTTTCTTTGCCCCTAATCATCTATTGGCACTATTTCCAAAACTTTTTTCATCCCACAAAGGCCGTTCTGTATAAATACGTTGAAGCAGAGTTTAGAATTTCTCTACCCTCTATAACTATTCCCATCCAAATAAACATACTCGAAAAAAATTAAATGGTTACCCTGATTTAGCAAATAAATCAATCCAAACACATGACTTCAGAACTGATCTTGCTGTTTTGTGGTTCAGTTTAAGAAATGCAATTCTTCTCCCCTCAGAATGACAACACATAGATCCCCTAAGGAGCATGGAGCATCACCTCCTAAAATGCCTCTGGTAAAATTTTTCTGGAAACATTCCAGGGGCAAAGTGCTTGCCATGTGTTTCATGTCCCATGCAGCATGTGAGATGGAGTTATTTGTTTGTTGCTGCTTTGTCTTTGTTTGTGCAAACTGACGCCGCAGGGACTTTTTTTGAGGGCATTTTTCAGCCAAGAAGATTATTCTATATAAATACAGTTAAATAAATAGATTTATCATCAGAATAGCTTCAGCCTGTTCCATCAATCCATCCATCTATCTATCTATCTATCTATCTATCTATCTATCTATCTATCTATCTATCTATCTATCTCTATCTAATACTTGTCTGCCTTTGTAGATAAAATAATTAAATTCCTATCACAACCTAAAACAGACACGTTAGGTTTATCTTGTTTTGTGTCTACACTGAAACTGTGAGCAAGAACCAAGCTAATTAAATAAGGCAGATTTATCAGCCTCGGGTACACCTTGGAGTTACTGCCCAGAGTGGATCATTCTGTTCCTTTGCCAAAGGACATTGCTTTTTTAGCTGAGGGACAGAGAGGTGTCTGGGACCCATAAGCATTTCAGTAACTAACCTTGATCTGAAGAGGAAAGTGGTTGAGAGTCTGAGCTGCTAGCCCAGAGAGGAAATTCCCATCAGCTCTGAGACACTCTTGGCTACTGCCACCTTTCCCAAGGATTTTGCAACACTGAATTCCCTTTATTTGTATGTTTTCACCGGGTCTCCCAAATTATTTTGGAAGCATGACATAGTTTTTGAGCTGTTGGGAAGCCAGCATAAAAGTCAACAGAGAAATTAAAGATCTTTCAGTCCTGCTGCTGGTATAACCTCTATCAGAATCTGATGCAGATGAGGGTCCTGCTGGTATGTGACCTTGAATAAGGCACTTAGAACAATGTCTGAAAACTGATCTATTAAAAGACAGTCCCAAAAGGACTGAGAATTAAACTCCAAATAAATACCCTTCTCCCAAGCTTGCATGTGCATTCCCCTACATGCAAGCCAACAAATAGGAGAAAAGGAGAAAGCCAAAATAGGAGAAAAAAAAAAAGGCTGAACAAGAAGTCTTGCCTGACTTCTAATGAGCTGTGATGAAAAGCAAAATAGTAAAAGTGCACAAGCAGACCTATAAATTAGGTTTTTTTTCTTCTGAATGATTGCATGTCCCTCCCATTAAAAAGGTTTTTAAACTTTCATATGTCCTTAGGGAATGGAGTCATTGCCTTCAGTTGATGCACCCGAAGGTGTTTGACCTGCTCCTCACCATGAGGTGAAAAGGGTTACCTTAAACCTCAGAAGAAGAAGGAGTAACTTGCTAAGCTGCCATAATTATGTGTGGGTATCTGTGGGCCCCCAGTGTACTTAACAGCTTTGCTTTCATGGAAATCAGTGGGATTTTTCCACTTGAGTAACTGTCAGGTACCTAATAAAGATCTGGACTTGGGGAGTGCCTTCATCTGTCTGATTGCTAGCAAACAAGTGTTTTCCCAGCCATACTGTGAAAATAAATAAAAGGGAGATCTGTGAGACACAGAAAATTTGGCAATAAGTCTGTATGAGTATCTCAGATGAAAGACAGTCCTTAGTTCTCTTTGGAAACAAGAACTATAGGAAGTTTCATGGGCATTTTGGGACCAATCAAGGTTGAGGCTGTCATCTCCTAGCTTGAGAGCTAGGAAATATGGGACAACCTAGATCTCTGCCTCCAAAACAATGAAGTCATTTTCATGCCCTTTTCTTTGCTGCAAGAACTGCAAGTGTAGAAAGAATTAGAAGAATGAGTGGCTGAATTCTAGCTCCTAAGAGGTGAAAGGTGAAAAGGAGAGAAAGGATGGTGGCTGGTACAGGTCTCCTGGCTTTCCCCACTACACCATGCATGCATATGGAGCTGTGTTTTAAGTCAGATGAATCACAGAAAATTGGAAAGTCTCAATTTTTGTTTGTACAAGTGCATGAATAAAATGAAAGATTAGGTTATTACAGACATCAGTCATGCTTTAAAAACCCACGAAATTGGCTGAAAATGAGACAGAGACAATATGAATAGATACAGTGTTACTATAGTTTATTTCCCATCACTGTTGTTGCACTTATCAGAAAGAGTCAAAACTGTTCCTTTGCCTTTGTCAGACGAATACATGACTGTGAAAAAACTCTTTTCTTAAGGACTTTTTTTGAGATTTTTTTCATTTTTCCTCTACTGAGTTGTTGAAATTAATATTAAATAATTCCTTTAGATGGAAAAAAAAAAAAACCAAACCAAAAAATCCCCATCAATAAAATAGGTTTTTGAAAACATTTTAGCCTTTAAATGAAATTCATCTACAATTTACAGTTCAATATGGAAATGCATCTCAGATGAAAAGAAAAAAACCTAGAGCATATACTTTTGGCAACTATGACTTTCAAGGCAAAATTTGGTAGCATTAACTTTATCTTTTCAACAGGCTGATTTGAGATGCGTTTTTCTATTAAAAAATGCAATACAACCTACTTTGCTATATTCTTACTGTACAAAATCTTCAGTGATCTGTACTCCAACCCCTTTGAAAATTATGATGTGAGGGGAAAGGACACTCAGAAGATGCTTACTTTCTTGAGCTGACTAGCAGGTGTGTTATCTAGGCCAACTCCTCAGAGGGTACCTTAATCCTGTTTTTCTTAGACAGGACTGTGTCCTGCCCCCACCCCCTTCCATGAGTTTCAGGAGAAGGTATCTGGACACAAAGAGATGACAGCTCTTGTTATAATATCCACCCCCATGGATCCCCTGCAGGTGGAGCTGGGTTGGTGATCCCAGAGGAGATTAACTATTGCTGATGATGCTGAAGTACAGGAGATGCACATGGCTTATCTCGGTCATTCAGTTTGTGTCTGAGATGAGGCACCGGATAAGGATGCAGAATTTGTGCAGACAAAGCTGAGCAACTGAATCATTAATAACTGGAGAGGAGGAGCTGACATTTATTTGCTCAAATATCCATAAACAAAGACTTTCAGAAAATGGTTGTTTTCAAATGAGTCATTGAACGGGCATGGTGGTTGGGTCTGCAGCAAATCCTCTGTGAGACACCCGAGTTCTCAGCTAAGAACTTCTTTTTCAAGGGAGAAAGAGAAGTTTCAGATTCAACACAGTACTCCCCCATGTTGGCAGAGATTTTATTTCTCCCTGCTGTGATCAGTGACGCACTGTGGGTCGGGGCTAGAACTGTCTCCCTGTTCCTAAGATTCATGGTCTCTGTAATCTTTTTCGATTTAAAAATGGAAATGTTTAAAGATTGAAATGTTGGGCAGTGCTATCTCCTGACACATTTCCTGTGGTGTTTACATGGCTGCATCAGTGGACATTTGTCATTTAGACTATTCCAGGATTCCATGAAGACTTTGTCATCCCACTTGCAAGATGGACACAATCTGGTCCTTAAACCAATTCCCCTCCATTTGTTCTTGATTTAATTTCTTTCCAGCTGAACAGCAGCCCACAGGGAGAAACAACAGGTAGCTGTGTTAGCAAGGACTCTCTCTTGCTTTCTGTGTGATCCTTCCTCACATTGCCATTGCATTTGTAGCTCAACCTTCAAAACTCGTCGAACCATGAATAATGCACATGCAACCCTATGGCTTTTCATGGCTGTCCAGAGAGCACAGAAACAGATACTCAGGAGCCTGGGTCAGACCCAAGAGTGCTGGCCAAAAAAAAAAAAACAAAACACCAAAAAAAAAAAAAAAAAGGCTTTGATTTACTCCTACTCTCTTTGTTCCAAGTTTCCCTCTGAAAACAAAGAGAGGTATATATGGTCTCTTGGCTTTGTGCAAAATATAAAAGCATTTTCATTTCTGCAAAGCCTCTGTTGTAAAACTAAAGAAAGGATGCTTTGTGAGCAATTGCTTAGTGCATGTTCTTTAAAAAAAAAACTCAGCAAAAACTTGGCTTCCGTGAAATACAGGAGGACCAAGAGATCTGATCTGTTCAGCACAGGTGAGAGGGAGTGATCTAATCAGGAGGCCTTTTTTATTCCTTTCGAGACATCAGTCTGGCTCTTAAATGTCCTCTGGCTGGCAAGCTTCAGCAGGATATGAACTGCCTAGGTTTTTGAGAAGAAGGCCAGCTCAGGGGCCAGCTGTGTTGCCTCAGGGGCTTGTGCTGACAACTCTGATGAAGACAATCCACCCTTTGTGGATTTGTGGATTTGTGGACAGGGCCACCATCAAAATCTGTGGTTCTGCAAGGTCTGCTGGCTGGTAGAGCAAATACCTAGAGATGTTTGGCAGCTGGTGACTGTAACATGCAGTGCTGGTCATCTTGCTGGTTTATGAGATTGATCCTTCTCCTTTAGGTCCTTTCTCTGCTGCAGCTCCTGCTGTCTCAGGAAGTTAGGCTCAAGTCATTAGAATCCCTTGGGAGTGAAGTCCATGCTACAGTCAGAGGTGTGACTCAGCTTGTGTAAATACACCTGCCTGGGGTTTGTACAACCTTGTTCAAGGCTTGTGGCATTATCTGGAGAAACTTAAACTCAGGAGTGGCTATAGAGCTAAAAGGATTTAGAAGGAAACCTCAGGTAGTAAAATATATGGAATATCTTGCTTGCATGTTTATAATCTCCACAGTGCCCAGGTGAGCTACTGTGAGCCTTGCTGGGTCTGCCCAAGGAATTCATTGCCTCTCATTTGCCTGCCCTGTAACCCAGCATAAGCTTGTGTTTATAAAATACAGAGGACTTGAATAAATCAACTCACAGTTAGAGGGTGGGCTGCTTTTGTAGATATGAAATGTACAATAGTTTGTTCTTCTTTTTTGAGAACCTGTCTCTAGATTGTAGGAGACTGGTGCTCAGATGCTACCCAAACAGACAGCACCATGAATAAAAGTGTTTTGGAAACTTCCCAAGGAAATAAATTTTCTTTCATAAAATAGAAATATATGGAAAGAGATAAACTCCAGATACACACATGGATTTTGCTCAATATCTATTTCAAGATAAGGTTTTGGTAAAGCTAACATTTTCTGGTTAGAAAAAAAAAATTTAGATGTCCAATTTTTTAAAATATAGCTTTTATTTTTATAATAAACATTACAAGTTGAACATTTAAAGTACAGAAAATAAGACCCATTTTTTTCCCTAGAAATTGAATATTTTAACTGCCCTGAAAAGAAACTTGAGACTCTTGCCTCACAATTTGATGGATAGGAAATCATCTTTTTTTGATGCTGTCCTGATCCAAAACAAGGAAAAAAATTTTGGAGTTACAAGAATTCTTCTAGAGAAGAAACTTTCTGATGCCACTTCTTCCTTTAAAACACCAAAGATAAAAATGCCCTTTCTCAGTAGCCATGGAAACACCATTATTTGGTACTTAAATAACAAGCACTGATTCTCCCCTTACAGGAGAAGGATGACATGTTCACTGGTCTAGGAGCTTATGGCTTTGTGGAACTCAAACTGGTTTATGAAATATGTGACTCCCATCATTTAAGAAAAGCCCCAAATGTATGAAAAGGTGTTGGTGATGCCAGCCAAGGCCTCTCTGTACAAACCAGCTGTTTACAGAGTATGTAGAGTTTCTTTAAGAAAATTCAGTGTGAGGCAATGGATGCAAACTCTGCAAGAGAGGAAAGAGTTACTCCACGACACAGAATTGGACTAGGTCCAAGAGGATTATCAGCAAGAAAAAGGGGCTTTGGTTTAGTTCTGCTATCTTTGTTCCAACTTTTGCCCTGTAAAAAAAAAAAAAAAAAAAGGAAAATATACAGGCTCAGGTCTATATGCAGCATATAAAAGCATTTTCACATCTGCAAAGTCCTCACTGCAGAATTAAATAATGAAGGCTTTGTGAGCAATTGGTTGGTACTTGTTCTTAAAAATAGCTGCATCACAGACAAATCAGCTTTTGTTCAGAAACTGGGCAGGCCATGTGACCAATTCAGCCAGGACAGGTGATGACAAGGACTGTGGCTCATTATTGTGTAGTGAAACTTCGTGTAATATTGCCATGCTCTGCTCCAGGATCTCAGCAAGGTTCCAGCTGAGGAGAACCAGGTTTAGTCAGATGCACTGGATATTTTCATTCACAGGACAGGAGGAGAGAGGACCAAATCACTGCTGAATGTGGGACTCATCCTTCCACAAAAAGCAGGTTCAAGGAGTAAAGAGGTCTTCACTCCTTTTACATCAGCACTGTACCTTACATCTTCTTTATACCACAATATATTTTAACAACATTATTGTCTTTTTCATAAGACATAGCAAAATGTATCTTATATGCCCTGTTTTTGTAGTTAATACACTAACACTCATCTTAAATTCTACAAAATTACAATTTAGCTCAGAGAGGAAGGGAGAGTGTTAACTCGTGCTCATAGGAAGCAGGATTTAGGAGGCTTCTCTTCCCATTTTAACGCTACACAGGTGCACTGGAGATTCATCTGTTTTGTGACCACATGAATCTGTTCACTGTTTGGTGGCTGAGGTGTGTTCTGACATCTGTCCTCATAGTTACTGAGCAAAAAGATGATGCCTAGACAAATACCTATTTCCTGAAGTGTCCAGGCGTGGTTTAATAAGAATAAGCACAATCAGCAGGGTTTACACAGGGTGTTTCCCTTTCAGTTCCTTCTGTTGAGCTTGTAGCTTCTGCTCTCACATGATTCTTGGTGTTTGGCAGCAGTGTAGTCCGTGGCCACTAAGCAGCCTGCTGCACAAACCAGGATTTATGTTTCTCCCTGATGTTTCTTCCTTCTTGGACACATGATTTATTTTGAGGAACTAACTGAATCCTGACTGATTGTGCAGTAATTCATGGCTGAGATTTTGATTCTTAGTCAGAGACTCCTTTTCCCATGTTACACCTTTTTTCCAGGCTCTAACAGTGGTTGGATAAGTAGCATGGACAGATATAGGTGTATCCAAAAGTGTACATTATGATAAGTGCCTGTGTAGACTATCAAGACCACAACAAGAAATTTAAGAATGACCGACCTAACACTTTTGTTGGATTTTGCCTGAGAGTGTGTTAGCAATTTCAAAATTTAATTCAGTAGAATTTAATTAATTAAAAATAGGAAATTCACCTTTTGTCTGACATTTTCATTATTCCAGCAGAACATGACCTAGAAGCTGTTCCTGGATAAAGCATGAAGGTAGAGTATGTGAAATGTGCTTTCATTAACTGCTAAGTGCTGGCTGAGGTTCTTCATTGTTTTGTCTTGGGTGATGGGCTCTGTGAGAGGACCAGGCAGTTTCATCAGTCCTGGATCCTGGATCCTACTCTTGAGAAACTCCATGAGATGACCTGCCAGCCTCCACCTCCTCTGTGTATCAGACTGTGCAGGGTGGCAGGTCAGCCTGCCTGCAGAGCTCCTCTCTGGCAGCTGGGCCTTTGCTCTGGGTGCCCACTCTGCTTGACAGGAAGATGAATGAGAACATTTGCAAATTTTTGTCTTGTACAATGTACAATCTCATACAACCCGGCTTACTTCCAGCCCTGATTTTGAAACTGGCATGTGACTGGCTCAGTTGAGTCTTCCCATGTCTTTCTAACATTCCTTTTCAATTTGGGCATATTGTTCTGCTTGGTGATAGTGGCCCTGATAATTGCATGAGTCAGCCATTTTGCGCAGTTTGGCAATATACTGGTCTATTGTTTTTTCAGCTCTTTGGACAATGTTCCTGTTTCTGTGGGTTGAAAAGCACTTCTAGGATTTTACAGAGCCTTTCCTGCTCTGGTCTTGTCCCTACCAAACACTGCAGATGCATATGGTGGGCCTTATCTCAGAGAACTGAAAACACGCCTGCTTGCACTTAATTTGCTTTTGCTTTCACTATCAGCTGTTACAGTCCTATCTTGAAGGCAAAAGGGCACCCAGCTACTGACCACAGAGCCTTTCACAGTTCTGTCAGATGTGAGACAGTGCTGTGCCCTTGCCCTTGCCCTTTTTCCTTCTCTTTCTTTCTATGACAACGTTAGTTTCTTGTGCTTGCAAGTCCTTTTTCTTACCTCCACCATCCTCCATGATGCAGCAGAAAAGGTGGCTGCCCACAGAGTGGTGAAAGTGTTGCTCATGAGTGTTGGTGTCCTTAATTATCACAGAAGTGCTCCCTTGAACTGAGTACTTTGGGGTTATTAATTCATGCTACTAAACTCGCTGTGAAGAAAGGATGGCTCACTGTTATTTTGCATTTGTTTGATTGGCACCTTGTTTGAAAGTAGGTTTTACCAAGTTTTATCTTCAGCTGAGTGACACAGCTAATTATACTTGTTTTCACAAGCACCAAGCTCCAGTCTGAAGCAGAGGGAGCATATAAAGCACCAGTGTCATAATTCTTACAGATAATGTTTGGTTTTGCAAAATCTTTGGGCACATGGGTATGAAATGTGACTTCTGCTAGTAAAAATCACCTCACAGGAAGACTCTGTGAGCAGTCAACAAGTTTTTGGTGCTTTTTACTCTTTATAATTCAGGGAAGAAGTGTAAGGGGCAGATCCTCTGGGACATGTCCCAGCACAGAGGGAAGAGCTGAGCGATCATGGAATATTTTGCAGGAAATGCCATGTTCTTTTTCTTACTCCATGGAGCCTAGAGGACCTATGAGTCCAGGGTTATGTTGGCTGTTGGAAGTGAGATCTAAGGGGTCCAGGTCAAACATGTCCACAGACACTAGAATAATAATATAGATGACTCTATGCAGGAAGTTAAATTCTTCTTACACAGCCTGGTCAGGGGTCAACAAACAATCTGGGCTAGGAACTGCTTCCCTAGAAGATGACCCAGGTAAATATGCCTGCTCCATTAGACCACATCTACTACTAAAAAAATATGTAAATCTACAGAAATAGCTTAGCATCATAAAAGGCTACAATTTTTCTATGCCTTCATGCCAGGTCATCTGGTGGCAGGTGCTAACCAGTAAGAAAGATAATTTTCAGTCAATGCATGGATGACTCATCAGCACAGCAGGTCAGAGAGCTAAGGGTTGTAGATGGGCTTCAAGAAGAGCTGAGATAATTTTATGACCTGTGAAAGCATTTGCCTAGCTGTTCCTGTATAATCAGTCAGAGAAGGGTAATCAAAGCTCGTTCCTTGGGGCACCAGATAATGATACTAATTAGCACATAGACAAGACTTTGCTGAAAGCATTGCATCCAGGCATGTGATAATTAATTAGCTGATTGTTTGGGGAAAGGTGTGCCCCTTGTCTTTTCCTTCTCCTCCAAGATTGTGCAATGGGAAGAAGGGAGGATTTTATGCTTGCTCATAAAATAGATGCCACATCTAAAATAGACGTGGATTTAGTCCAGCATGGCAAATTTGGGCAGTTTCTCCAGGAATGTGAATTTGTGCTGAGGTTTAAAAAGATCCCTTGAACTGCTGCTCCAAGTTGGATGTCAGTGCATTGGGAGACAAAGGTAAGGCTATTAGATTTTTTGGTCTGTTTGTCCTCTTAAAAAAGGACTGGTGCCAAAACCAGATATGTCCATCTCCTGTGTACTCAGGCTATAGCCAGTGATACTCAGCCACAGTTCTGAGTTTCTGGGGACAGAGGTTTGCATGGGAAACAGTTTCTGCTAGTTTCTATGGCGCAAGAGCCTCGCCACTCATAGCGAAACAGGCGGTGGTACAGGCTTTTGGCACCACCTCAGGAAACTTTGCAGATCAAAGATCACTCCCTCAGATGGACTGTGGGGCTGGCTGCCTTTCCCAAGCAGAGGTCCCTGCAAGGAACCCAGATTTGATGAAATCCAATGCCCTGACATTACAGTGACCGCTTTGGCTCCATGGGGCTCAACTCAGACAGAGGTACTGGAGTCTGGCAGTGACCAAGTGTTTTCTCTTGTTGGCTTTCTATTTCTAGGAGACTGTTGGATAGGATCCCAAGTGATATATCTGGCTTCTTGTCCAGGCTGGTTTGTGTGTGTGTGTGTGAATGTGACTAGGCAGAAAATATCCCTCCATTGTCATATGTGAGAGAAGCAAAGAAACACCAGTTTAAAAGAGCAATGTGAGGCAGAGTATAATGTTCTTTTAGCTCTGTACAAACCTCTGCCTGGCTAGGCCTTCCTAGTACTCAGCGTTCTGCCCGACCAAGTCACAGCCAAGTTTTGCAGCTGCATTCAGGGTTTCCTACTGCCTTCTCTCCCTTGTGCTAGCAGAGAAAAGAGAACCTCTGTTGTGTCTGGAAGCGTGTGACATACAGGTTGGCTGGCTCTGCAGGGGGCAGAGGAAAGAGAACAAGCTGTTCCTTGTAATTTCAGAGGTCCTGCATACAAGCTACTGTGTGGGAAGAGTTTTTGATTATCAGACCTCTGGTCAGGTCTTGAGGAGCTGTTGGGTGGTCATCATTTCTGTGGAGGGTGGGTGGTGGGCAGTCCCCTTCTCTACTCCTACAGAGGAGTCATGGAAATACTCACCTCTGGGCCAGGTATTTTCAAATTAGACAAAGCCAGTGTTTNTTCTGGGGACAGAGGTTTGCATGGGAAACAGTTTCTGCTAGTTTCTATGGCGCAAGAGCCTCGCCACTCATAGCGAAACAGGCGGTGGTACAGGCTTTTGGCACCACCTCAGGAAACTTTGCAGATCAAAGATCACTCCCTCAGATGGACTGTGGGGCTGGCTGCCTTTCCCAAGCAGAGGTCCCTGCAAGGAACCCAGATTTGATGAAATCCAATGCCCTGACATTACAGTGACCGCTTTGGCTCCATGGGGCTCAACTCAGACAGAGGTACTGGAGTCTGGCAGTGACCAAGTGTTTTCTCTTGTTGGCTTTCTATTTCTAGGAGACTGTTGGATAGGATCCCAAGTGATATATCTGGCTTCTTGTCCAGGCTGGTTTGTGTGTGTGTGTGTGAATGTGACTAGGCAGAAAATATCCCTCCATTGTCATATGTGAGAGAAGCAAAGAAACACCAGTTTAAAAGAGCAATGTGAGGCAGAGTATAATGTTCTTTTAGCTCTGTACAAACCTCTGCCTGGCTAGGCCTTCCTAGTACTCAGCGTTCTGCCCGACCAAGTCACAGCCAAGTTTTGCAGCTGCATTCAGGGTTTCCTACTGCCTTCTCTCCCTTGTGCTAGCAGAGAAAAGAGAACCTCTGTTGTGTCTGGAAGCGTGTGACATACAGGTTGGCTGGCTCTGCAGGGGGCAGAGGAAAGAGAACAAGCTGTTCCTTGTAATTTCAGAGGTCCTTGCATACAAGCTACTGTGTGGGAAGAGTTTTTGATTATCAGACCTCTGGTCAGGTCTTGAGGAGCTGTTGGGTGTCTCCCCTTCTCTACTCCTACAGAGGAGTCATGGAAATACTCACCTCTGGGCCAGGTATTTTCAAATTAGACAAAGCCAGTGTTTTGTGAACAGAGTTGGAAGCAAGGAAATAGCCTTGTGCCATCAGTTCCTTTAAGAGGGTGATTTTTATGTCTTATGAGACATAAATGTGCCATGAAGCAGGACTTCCTTTGATATGCTTTAGGCTTCTGTCTAGCCCACTTCCAGTGTGGCTTGCCTGCTTTTGGGTTTGACTTGGTACCCAAACCTGCCATTTCTGCTCCTTGGAGCAAGGTTTAGCCCATAGATCTCTGAGCAGAACTGTGGTGATCTGCTCCAACATTGTCCCACCAAGGCAAAGCTAAGCTGTCCAATGTGCAGTACTGGTTCCACAAATGTGAACTGCTCCTGAGTCTCTATCACCATATCCATCACAAGCAGTCATAAACAGTGTCCACAAGGATATGTCAGTGCCCGTAGGGGCTGACTTTTACAGAGCCCAAATTATCACATGAGAGGATAGTTGTTCTCAAGGCCTGGGTAGTTCGCCGAATGGGCCCTATTTTTAAATTAAGGAAGCAGAAGTGGCAGTGTTACTGGGAAGGAAGGTAACTACCACCTTTGCTGTGACACTGAGGGCATTAAGCAAAGTCTCTTCTTCCTAAGGTCATACTCCATCCTCAAGCAGAGGAGAGTCCACTTTGCTTCTGCCATTGTAAGGACAGAGGAAAACACACGCACAGTGGAAGGCTAAACATAAACCATTGCATTTTTTATTTGCAGAACTTGTAAATTAGCTGGTAACATGTCAAAAGCTGGAAGCTGAAATCTTTTCAGATGCCTTCCCAAATATTTTAGAGTTGTGCATTTGGGCATATGCGAGTTATTGTGTGTGGCAGAAACAAACCACCTTACCTTCTCTTATTCATGTTGCATACAGACACAAATGTGTCATTCACATAAGTCAGGCACAATTAGCCAGAGGGCTCAAATTTACAGTGTTTCTGATAAACCAGACACCTAAGAAATTCTGTGATGGGAAAAGGCTGCACTCTGCAAGAACACACCAGGTAACAGTAGCCTTGTGAACGATAGCCCAAAGCCTCAGCTTTTGCCCCGGTACCTGAACATCTCACTGTCCTGAGGGAAACATCTGTGGAGCAATTATTATCTTGGAAAGAGCCATGGGAAAATGAAGCAGTCGGTAACACTTGAAAAGCGTCCCAGATTCCCACCGAAAGGCTTTGTCAGAGCTGTGAACCTTCACTTTATTTAGCTGTATGCTTTTTTTTTATTTTATTTTTTTTTTTTTTGTCTGGAGTGGGTAGTAAACCAAAAAAGTATCCTGTATGTTGCTGTAGTGGGAAATCTCAGCCATGATAACATTCAACTAAAGGTTGTTATCTAGTGGAGTGTAACCTGTGGAATATGGGAATATTTCTCAAAGAAAAAGCAGGGCTTGTCACTTGGTGCTCTTTAGGAGCTTAACTGTGTCACAGCAGGCCCCAGCTGAATGAGCCATGTAACACTCAGAGGAACAATGGCTATGTCATGCTGACCTGCAAAGGGGTTGGGTGTGTTCATCCCTTCTCTGCAGGACACAATCTTCTTGTCACAGACACTCTTCTTTTTTTCCCCCGAAGTTTTTTTTTTTTTTTTTTTTAATGCAAGAAAAAAGGGAATTTGGGACTTTTCAGCCCGCACAAACCTCTCTGCTTCTGTCTCTGCTGACATATGTAAATTACCATGGCAGGTCATTAAGTACGTGCCTATCACAGCAGGAGAAATGACTGAACATGGTGTTTCCTAGCAGGACAAGCCCAGTGGCACAGTCCCAAGTGCTGCTCCATGCTCTGGCAGGCGTCCTGCTCACGGGTCTCATGCAGCAGGAGCAGGGTCACCTCTCTGACTGTGCTGGGCATGGCCAGTTGCAGTGGGGACAAAGAGATGCCTCATGGGGTCTGCAGAGGTGCAGGTCTGCAGGAGGAAAGGAGTGGGGTGCACCTGCATCAAGTCCTGTGGAAATGTCACGTCAGGCTGGGCAATAGTGCTTGGCTCTTGCTTTCAAGGCTACCAAAGGGCTTTGGGCAGGAGGCAGCATCACCCCACCCATTTTCACAGATGGCAAAATCTAAAAACAGGGCAGTGAAATAACTTAGTTAAGGTCACCCAAGGAGGCAGTGGAGGAGCTGGGAATAAAATGCAGGTTTCATGAATCACCAAACCACACGGCTTCCCCTCAGGGCTATGGATGTATTATAATAGAGCAAGATCCAGATGTGGTTTTTAACTGTCGTTCAGTACTCTGTGTGATATTACTCTGCCTAAGAAAATATACAAATTTGGACTCCCTGGAGATCTGACTAGTTTGGGGAGCTTGATTAAGCTTGTTTGGCATGACATTTTTAGGCAGAACAGCACACAAAGGGACTGGGGGCAATTCTCAAATACACTGGCAGGGCCTGTGGATTGCTGAGTCCTTTGTGTAACCCGGAGGATGCATATGAATTTGAGAAACACAATCTCAAAAGATAAAGGAGGGAACAAAGTCAAAGCAAGAAGCTGGACCACATCAGGAGGTAGGAAGAAAACAGATGCTTGGCAACAAATCTGTGATCAGATGTGTTGTTCAAGTGGCAGCCAATCCCCTTAGAAAGTTATTATTCTCCAGCTGTTCATCCTTGTTCCCTCCATTCCCTTCCCAACTCACCAACTCAACTGCTTGTTCCAGGAATCAACCTGGGCTATTCTGAGGGAGCTCTGCTTGGAGGCAACTGCAGAGCTGCCTATGCTGGCTTTTTGGCAGAGATATTCAGCAGTGGTGGGGAGGAGGAGACAAGACAAGGGTCCAGGCATGGCCAGTTCTCCACCCAACTCTGTCACGTCTCAGCAGCTCTTCTAGCTGCAGTCAGAGGAAAAGGGCGTTAGCTGGGTAAAAAAATATTGCTCTGCATGTAAAACTCCTAATGCTTTGATATTAACAGTAGGAAGTGAGCGGGCCAAAATCCCAGAGCCTGAAGCCATGATTTAAATTGATCTCTGTTCACATTTCTACCTCCAGGTTTGGTCTGGGGGAATGGGGAGAATGGAAAAATTGCATCTTTGCATCAAATTTCCACATTAAAATTACCACTCATGATACCCCAACAAACTGTGCCTGTTTTTTTCCAAAAAGGCCTGTTCCTGCAGTCAGATGATCACATATCATCTCTGCCTTAGCTAAATAATGAGGTCCTTAACTTTTGAAATTTTGCCTATACAGTTAGAAAGTTATATTAATTATACTTAAAAACTTGAAGTCAAACACTATTCCTTTCATACTACTTGACGTTAAATAATGGTTTGTGATTTAAATTTTCGTTACTGATTTCTGCAGCAGAACTCATGCTTTTGAACATTTGATCTTAGAAATGCAGATTTCATACTGGCTTAAACTGGAAGCAGCACTCTTGTTTTCCTTCCTGATAGGATTGTGTGATACTCCTAAGTGATGTTAAAGAACATTATCCAATCTGCAATGGAGACACCTTTGGGCCCAGATGAACAGAACCATCCTCATCCAATCCAGAGACCATGCAGAAAGTCTGTGTCAGAAACAGGAGTCTCGTCCTGCTGTGGGGTATTTTTACTAAGGTCCCAGAAGAAGTGATTCCTGTGGATACTGCATTTTAAAAACCTTCAAGGGCCTTTGACAATGAGGTGTGCAAGTCTCACTTTCTGATGACTCCATGTGTAAGACTCCTGGCTGTGTTGAGGGTCCAAAGTGGTGGAGAGAGGCTGATTTTTGGGGGAAGCAGTGCAAATTCATTGCTTTTAGTCTGCAAGAGTCTGGTCCAGCCCCTGTAAACAAAGCAAGAGAACAGCTGTCATGTGTACAGATGGCAGTTCACATTCACCAGATATAGGTGAACTGAACAATAGTTTGATGGGAATCACAGGTAGAAGGCACTACATCGATATTGGCATTAAACCTTCCTAGCAACCCAGTCATATCAGCCTCTCATTTTCAAAAAATTAAAAACTCCCAAAGCTTCCTGAGTATTTATGCTTATTTGAAAAGGTCACCAGGAAGCTATGGGAGAAAATTCACCTTTAGCTTCTTTGAAGACAAGGGCAGGAGTCATTTCACCATACTCTGATTATGTAAAAAGTGGGTGGTTTACATAAATTAAATGGGCTCTTTAGCTGCTGGAGAGGTACTGAAACTCCGGGAGAGGACTTCTGCCAGTGTAAAGAAATAAAAATGACAGGGGAAGACATGCTTTCAGAGGATTTCTTTTTTCATTAGCCATGGGAGTTTAGATCACCAGTTTAGTACAGGTGCCTACAATTTACTAGGCACCTGTACTAAACTGGTGAATTTAGTGAGCTGAAGCCACAAGCTGTCACAGAGAGGGAATCTGCCTGACCAGGAGAAGAAAAACAGGGGCTGAAAGAGGGAAGCAGGGAGTGGCCCCAGAGAAGGTAAAAAGAGACGGAAAGTGGAAGAGTTTCAGACAAAAGACAGAACCTTTAAAACAAAGCCATTTCAGAGGTTGGAAGGCAATGTGTCCTTCAATATCAGGTTAGCTGTTCAGTGGCTGGCTGGCACTTTGCACCGTGTGAAAAGATCTCAGCAGAAGATCGGTGATAATCCGGCCAGCCGCCGTGTACTCGGGGCACTACTCCCATACGCCCAGCAGGGGAGAGGGGACAGAGTTTTTGTTTCTCCAACTGCGGGGAGAGGGAGACAGAGCTTTCCCACCACTGACAGACACCCTCGCTGTCTCCTGCTCCCACCCACAGTGAGTCATGATTCCAGAGACACCGCCCTGGGCTCTGGAGAAATCCACAAGCCACTACAACATGACATTATGGACAGGATGGAAGTGATGCCCTTCTTCTTGAGGCTCATGGAGGGAAACTTTGCCAGGGTTATGGATCAGGAGGTACTGTGAGTGTGAGGCCAGGAGAACACATTGAGGATGGGATACAGAAAAGATACTGGATCTGGGTTATAGAGGTGGCACGCTGCAGGAGGCAGGTCTTGATGGAGAGACTAAACTTGACAGCTTACTGCATCTACCTGCAGTAGCCAGCATTTGGCTGCACATCTCTTTACAATCAAAGTGAACTGTTACATTACAATTAATGCAACCCAGCCAACCAGGTGTTTGCTTGCTCCTCAGCCACTGATCACTGGGGTACTTAGTACAATACTGTAATGCTCACAGCCACATTTGTCTGCAGTGCCCTGTAAAATCAGTCTGGGCTCAGCTTCTCAGCCTGTGCCTGTTAGCCTGATTCCCCAGGAGACAGGTGGGGGGATGCCACATGAGTGTGTTTACAGAGGGACGATATATTAAACCTTCACCCTGCTTGTAAATTAAATGCATGGTTAAAGCTCTGGTCAGATGCTCACCCGACCACGCTGCCATCTCTTGATTTATCTCTGCAGCAGATGCAGACCCACACTTCAGTGGTGAGCCCTGCCAGTAGCAAATCTATTATTCACTCTCCTCTCTGCTCAAGAAAATAAAAAAATCAAATATATGGACTCCTTTGGAAGGCAAGAGGGAGTGGCATGGTTTCATGGGGTGGTGGAAAGGTTTATCTTTGCTGAGCTCACACCTGACCTGCCAATATGAGGTTGAACAGGTTGTGAGGGAAGGCAGGCAGCCAATGAGCAGCAAAGCCTCAAAAAAACCACAGCCTGCTGAACAGGGAACCCCGTGTGGCTTCAGCTCTCTTGTTCCTCCAGTGTTGCCAGGTTCTAGGGTTTCATGTGGAAAGAAATCTGTTCCTTCCACCACCCTCCTTCCTCTCTCCTCTATGTGAATATCTGTGTACCCCCCTTGCCAATGGGATGTGTCCACACTGTGCTAGTAATGATGGGCTAAACAGAGCCTTCAGGAAAGTCCTTCTCCTTTTTAAAAACTGGAAATGGGACCTCTAGCTGTGTAAATGGGCTTCAACCTTGTCTGTTGCTCAAGTCCTGGCCATGCTGCAAGATGGCATTATATTGCCAAAGACCTTGTCGTGATCTTCAACATCCTCATGAGGGGAAGTGGAGGGGCAGGTACTGATCTCCTCACTCTCAAGACCAGTGACAGGACCCAAAGAAGTGGAATGAAGACGAGTTGAGAGAGCCTTAGGCTGGATATCGGGAAAAAAATTCACCCGCAGGGTGGCTGGGCACTGGAACAAGCTCCCCAGGGAAGTGGTCACAGCATCAAGCCTGACAGAGTTCAAGAAGCTTTAGGACAATGATCTTGGGCACATGGTGTGACTCATGGGGTGTGACTCATGGGGTGTCCTGTGCAGGGCAGGGAGTTGGACTTGATGATCCTCTTGGGTCCCTTTCAACCCAGCATATTCCATGATTCTAAGTCATTTGCTTTACTCTGTTTTTTCTCTTCCGTCTTCCTTTCTTTTCTCTGGATTCCCTATTATTTCTGCTATTGCTTTTTATGATGCAGAAATGAGTAAGGAAACAGATTTGCACGGTGTGAGACAGTAAGAGGAACCTGTTGCCACACTAGCATGGGCACTGTGACAGGGAGAAATGTGTATTGTCTGTGCGTTTGAGACCACTCGCACAGGACAGCAACCACAGGATCGTGGGGATAGAAAAGCCTGATGTCTTGAATACTGTAGGAATATTTAAATACAGCCAGCCTTGATCCTCATTCTGGGAAACAACAGCTGCTGCCAGGATAATTTTATCCTCTTGCTTACACAAGAGAGAAGATCTATTCTACAAACATCCCGTGATCTCCTGGACCCGTATGTGCGGTTATTCCAGGTCAGAGTTGCATCACTGGAGTGGCAGATCCATATTCTGACCTGTTTTTTTTCTCTAGTCCAGCAGACTCTTCCTGCCTTGAATACTCTGAGCCTTGGGACCATATCCTTTCCTCTCGTGGTTGAATGGGTTATCACTGCATCCTCTTCCCAGATTGTCTCCGTGACTTAGGAGGACGTTGGGAAAGTTTTGCTCCATCATATTCAATGTAGTGACTCACTTAACATCAAAACCAAACAATTATGGAAGAGAAGAGCTGGTTTCCCTGTTTGCAGGATGCAAGGCCCTAAAGATAAGAAGGTATACTCATGCCCTTATCAGCTCTCATGTTGAGGTATTTGGCTTTTCCTGGCATTACACTTCCACTGTCTGACTGAGTGCAAAAGCAAAGACACTAATTAATTAAAGACATTTCCCAGCTCACTGTCTTTCAATTGTGACTCACTGCCCTGCTGCACCTGTAATCTTTACAGGACCTCTGATTACCTCCCAGAAACACTCCCCACATGGAAGTTTCTCTAATGAAAAAACATGGAGAGAGAGAAATCTCAAATTTTGTTAAAATTTTTTTTTGCAGGGGTGGCAGGAGAAGAAGACCTGAAGTGTTTCATTTTATAATCAGGCACTTTGATATTTTCTTATTTCTTTGTTTTGAAATGAATTTCTGGCTCCATATTTCCTTTTGTAAACATTTAGAAGATAAAAAAAAATGCCCAAGACTTTCAAAGGAGCTAAAAATGAAAACTGTTGGCTTTTTCTGGAGAAGCAAATTCCCTTCAGAAGGGACAGAAAATGGCATAAAGTTGAACAAAACTTTGTATTTCAAGAAACTAGATTTCCTTGAAAATGACCTTTCCTTCAGATGTGTTCAGCACTAGATGTCTCTCTTTTTTTTTTTTTTTTTTTTTTTTTTT
>VZRH01000233.1:483128-517996 GCA_013397555.1 Urocynchramus pylzowi | reverse complement strand
TTTTTTTTTTTTAATTTTAACTCTTTCCTTGAAATTGGTGATGAGTCTAATCATACATTTTTTTTCTCTGAACTGTAATTACTGCTTTGGAAGGGTTGTGTAGCACAGCAAAAAGCATGAGTCCTCCTGCTCATCCTCTGAGGCTGCCCAGGAGTATGAAGGGTGCCCTGGAGGGTGGCTCTCCACACACATTTTTATTAGATTAGCAATGGTCACTTGGCATCTGTGCAATCAAAGTATTCCCATATTTAACACCGATATGCTAATGCTGACAGTCAGTGGGTTAATCATTATGGAAATACTGACCAATTCTTGAGTCAAATATCAGGTGGTGCCAAAAAACAGAGCCCTGGGACAAAGGACAGAGAAGTTCATCTCTGACTAATACTGCAGATAAAACGGCTGTTATGCAAAAATGTGTCTTCCAACACAACACTTGGGTCACAGCAACATCTGAACCACAAAAATTCATTCTTCTTTCCCATGAAAACCAAATGCCATGCATTGCTGAAGTTTGGGATTCTGAAAGCATTCAGTGGGGGACAACTTACTGATAACAAACTGTCCAGGCTGCTGGAGGTTATTTATATAGAGCTTAGAAAAAAAAAAAAAAAAAAAAAAAAAAGAAAAAAAAGAAGGAAAAAAAAGTCTTCAGATATAGCCATGACTTAACTTAGAAACTAGAAATTAGAAAAGGGTTTCTAAGCAGCAGAGGAGAGGAGGTCTGGAGCATGTCAGCTATGGGTAGAGCACTTGTCAAAACTGGTATCAGGTTTTAAGATGATCTCCATCAGTCAATGAATGACACAAATGGCTGTAAAGGGAGGCCAGGCCTCTTGATTTAGCTCTGCCTTTCTATAGTCCTGTTTATTGAGGGCTGAAGGACCAAAAATAGAGGCAATAGTCATAGCAGTCAATGCTCTCAGTCCCTCCCCAAAGTATTTAAAATAACAACTTCCATCTTCTACAATCACTCAGGATTTGGAAGGTTTCCAGTTTTGACAGCCTAGTGTAACAGAGAGCAAAAAGTGGGTGATTTCACATAAGATGGTTCTCTCTCAGCATCATTGAGCTGGACACATCAGCAGACCCTTTAGAAAATCTTGGTTCACCCATCAACTTATGCCCACAGACATTTGCCCTCAATCAGCCCTTTCTGGCTCACAGCAGCAGCAGAGGGTGAAGCACACTCAGTAGCACTTTTTGGAGGATGGCAATTTACTGGACAAAACAGTTCCAAATCTTTCCCTAAGCTTAACATTGATTGCAAATATACGAATGTTACAGGGTAGAAAGAACAATATGTGACATGTATTGTGGGCTGTGTTTCTGGTCCTGTGAGTCTGTGTCTATCTATTGTTCACCAGTGTTAACAATGGGATTCATGTCATCTAATTTTGACTTTGCTTCTGGAGCAACTCAAGTTATTTTTTAAATCCCTGGCCATGGCTGGAGATGTGGCTGTTGCTTAAGGGACAATGTGTGAGGCACAGCTGGGATGGAGCATGGATGTGCTGCTACAGCATGTGGAAAGAAGCTGCCAGCTCTGCATGGCAGTGCATCCTGTCTGTCATAGAGAGTGTTCTTGGAGAGAGACACATCTTCTGCCCTTCAGCAGAGGGGGATCCTGAATAGCCAGCTAGGAGTAGATGCTGAATTTTTAAGCAGAGAAAGGACAGTGTGATGAATCCCATTTGAATAGAATATGGTCATTAACACATCATTAAAAATGCCTTGTGTCTTACAAATGTAAACAATAAAATCCTTCCGGGAGTGTCAGACTCCCCTTTCTCTTTAAAAGCAGCTGTACTTTTTTAGTACATGGTGACCTTTCAAGACCTGCTACTCTTATTCTTCTTCACAGCTCTGCTGTTCCCCAGATGGGTAGGAGCAAGGTGTTTGCTCTCTGTGCCTACCAGAAGTGTTACATCCTTACTCTCATCTTCCATAAGGCTTTACTACTCTGCACCCAGTGCAAAGCAAATCCTTCTTCATATTCTGACCCTGCTTTGGCATCTCAGTGAGGATTACAGCTTTTAGCCATATCACAAGGGATAATGCCACCTGAGAGGAAGGTGGGTGCCTCACCAGATAGTGCCTGTCACGAGTCAGGAGACACCTAAAGAGGAAGATGGAAGCTATGATTTGGCCTTGGAATAGATCTCTGGAGAGCACATGAAGCCCAAGGGTAGCAGGTTCATACTGTCTGCAGTGTTTGTAGAACAGCTGGGAAGAGTAGGATGCTGTCATCCACTTGTAAGTCAGGAGTCCAGGCAAACTATGGTGAGAAGTACCAGCCCAGGAATAAAGAAATGAATTGCTTTGTAACCTTGATTATCTATCCAAATTATTGAATCACGATGCAAAATAAAGAAGGACATAAATAATATCCCTTTTATATATGGCCAGTTCTTCTACTAGAAAATGCTGTTACAGAGATGTTGCACTTCCCACCAACTCCCATCTCCCCTTGCATCCAAATTCAACGGGGTAACATTTCCTTAGACAATAATTTCTGGACAACTAATCCTGGCATAATCTCTCCAATGTTAAAGAAAGAGGAGGTGTAGAGGAAGAGTCCTGCAACAGCCTAGAGAAGAGCACATTCATATTGCAGACGACAGGAGGACCCCAGCTTGAGCTTGTTGAGCTTAATGAAATAAAAGCTGAAAAGGGTAGGATTGGCTGCCACAGATACATCAGGGGACAAGTATTGGGGAGGAAATAGAGCTATTTAACTCAAGTACAATGTTGGCACAAGAACAGCTGGGTACAGGCTGCCCATGAATGTATTTAGACAATGGGAATAGACAGAAAAGAGCAATACAAAAGTGAAAAAAAGAAAAAGAAAAAGCAAGTAATTTTCAGATTATAGAGTAATAGAAATGGCACTGAGGAAGGCCTCTGGAAAGCTGCTCATTTTGGGTTTTTTATCCTCTGGTAATATGACACTCACTCCTAAAAGAGAAAAGCCAGAGATCATTTTATCAGTGTGGCCACAACACTTTTAATTCACAGCTTACTAAAGCAAAGACTGTCCCTGGCATGTTCCTCTTAATATTTTCCCAATTTTGGCTGTACATTTGCAAATGAGAGCATGAAACATTACAATGAAGAATTTGCAGTCATTTCACAGCCCTTCAATCTGACAGTGCTTAATTGGGCGAGAAATATTGCTGTACTGCAAACCTCTGCCCCAAAGCCCTGCCATAAGCAGCTAAAGCACCCCTCTCTCTTGATACACTTGATGAGAGGATGTGGAGATGTGGTTGTTGCTGACAGTAGGACTCAGACTTTGTGATTTCTTCTAGCACCAGGCAAGGGGTGAGGCTTGCAGGAGTGTGAGGGAAATGCAGCCTCCACCTCCTCTCAACCTCAGGCAACAGGAGTGCTAAGCTTGCCCCTGGCTGCCTGTCCCAGCTCTGCTGCTCCGTGTCCCCATGCTGCTACCTTAGGGCTGTGGCAACAACAGCCAATTTTCCCATGCTGCTGAGAAGCCTTGAGCCCTTGCTGACCATCCTGAGCCCTTGCCATGTGACCTTCCTTATGCCTCTTGCCTCCTTCCATCTGCTTGTCTTATTATCTGTTTAGCAGTCATCCTCTTCCGAAGCTGGGAAAATGCAGTGGGTAAAAGGAGGGCCCAATAACAACCAAGTCCTTCATCCACTTGGAGACTAGAGGTGCTACTTTCTACAAATAAATATCAGTAGGAGCTTATTTTGGCTTCGTCTGTGCCTCTGCAAAGGAACCTGTGTCACCAGCAGCTCTCCAGACTGGGGTGAGATAAAGTGTCAAATCCTGCTATTTCAAATACCCATGTATGCATTCTTTCCACAGGCTGTGAAAATACCCCCAAAAAGCTCTTCTGGGGCTTAGAGCATTACTGTTCCAGTCTACACTGTCATTTAGTTCCCTGGGTATTAGAGAAATCAGGAGGGGAGAATGCCAGATCTGGCTTTATTTTGGCCATGCAAATGTATTACTGAGTAGTGAAAAGTCAGGGAAAAGCATAAATCTCACTGCTGCACTCCAGTGCTCTGGGAGTTTTTCAAGTCCCTCTGGAATCCAGAGGCAGTTTTCAGTTTGTAAGTCTAAATGTACTTTACTGACAGGGCCAAATCCAGCCTTAACACAAGGCCATGGAAGTCAGGGGAGTTTCATCAGGAATGTGTCAGGAATTGCACCGCTGCTTTAGGGGCTATATTTTAGGGGAGTTGCTGAGCCAGTCTGCCTTTACAAAACGTCAGGAGTAATAAAGCACAAGCCTTGTACCAGCGTATTTTCACTCCTCACCCTGAGATTATCAGATCACCACAGGCACCAAATCACTCTTGCAAGACAACAGTAAAAGTGCTTTGCTCTGCTCTGCTCTGCTCTCCTACATTGTGCCTCAAAACTCCTGCAGATGTTCCTGTAACTTTATCACTTTCACCTCCTAATGAGCAAAGTGGCATTTTCTCCGTTTCAGTAAACAGCAAACAGGGCAAAGAACTGAGCTATATACAGTCCTGATGGTGCACCCCCAGAATCTTCTCACTTGTGCACAATTTGAGGGTACAAATATCCCACAGAAAATAGAGCTGCATTGCTGGCAGACAGGTAGCAGCTGTCCTCACTGCAGTCCTCTTCCTCGTGCCAGTTGTGACAAGCTGCTGCCCCTGCAGAGGTCGGGACCCTGGAGAACTGCAGCAGAGACATCAAATACTATTCAAGGCTCCTGCAAAGTTGTTGCATCTCAGACATCCCAACTATTTTAAATTTTAAACACAGCTTTGGAAGGCATGTCTCTCCTGCAACATTCTTCCCATTGCACTCATGTGCACAGGCTTGGCTTTCCAAACAACAGCTCTACTGAGGAGCTTGCTTTGTTATTAATAAGATGGCTGTGTTTATGTAGTTTAAGTGATGTTAAAATTAAAGTGAAGTTATGATTCAGCTGACTTCAAGTTTTCTCAGCGCCCTTCCTTTGCACACACAGTTTGCCCTGCACTTGTTTGCCTTGGCAGGGCCCAGGCTTTATAGTAACAATTTCATCTTCCATTTATAGGCATCTGCACTCCATGTTATTCTTATAAAGCAGAACCCTTCTCAGAGCTGAGCAAGGGGGACATGTAAAGCCATGCATGTGAAGGCAAAAAACTTTTTGAGATCTCAGCTTCTTCACGTAAGGAATAGCTTTGTCTCTGCCCTTTGGGAAAAATTAGTATGAAGGGGGAAAAAGTCCCGTCTCTGACTCTGGGTCTTGAGAAAGAAAGAAAAACAGTCACAAACTGCAGTGTATTAAATTCAGTGTACACTGTTTGGCAAACTTCCAGGGCAAATGTAGGAAAGCTGTAAACTGGTGGAGTTAGATATATCAGGTGAGCTGTTTTCTACATGGAGAGAGGAATTAGTTTTTTTTCTCAGATATTTAAACTTCAAGTGACTACTGTACCAGCAACTATTTCTTCTAAGAGGCTGGGCTTGGATTCCCACCCAGGCTTGGCTTGGGTTCCCACACAGACTTCCTAGTACCTGAGCACTGTTCAGCCCATGGAGGATTGTCTCATTCCTGTTCATCATTAGCCAGACCTTCTTGCAACTCTGTCCTTTGAATCAGCTCATGCTGGAGCTTCTGGATGATTTGTTTTTTTAATGTAATTGATTAAAAAAAAATTAACATTAAAGGGGATTCATAAGCAGGGATCTGACATTTTGAAAATGAAGACTCCAGGGGGATCTTTCAGTTTTGCCTTACATATCCACAGTAAAGAAAAGAAACATGAAGGAGAACCTGGCTGCAACAAGGGCAAGGGGAATGGCAGACATGGCATGACATGATGAGACCAGCCTGACACTCATGAAAATGAGATTTGTCCTCCCTTGGTGCTACTGAGTTCCCTCTGAGGGAAGTACTTTTGCTTCAGCTAAAACCTGGTTGCCTTTGCACTGCAAGCATCCGTTGTTTTTGGCGAGCAGCCTTCCTCACCAGCCTGTCCCCTACCTACAGGGCCCAAAACACTGCCAGCTCCTTGGCTTAGTGCTGGTTGAGATGGGGCTCCTGACTCCCCAGCATGGCTTTCCTAAGAGTCCCTTCTCTTCAGGAGCCCCTAAGCAAGTCCTGCTGAGGCAGGGTCCCTCTCGCTGGCCTGCACTGGGCGATGCTCAGCAAGGCTCAGCATGGGCAGTTTTCACCATGAGGGTCAATCAGGGTGGCCATTGCCTGACTGATGCAGCAGGACCTCCAATTCTGGACCCCAAGCTCATCCAGCAGTCCATCTGACTAGCTGAAACTGCAGATCCTCAGCAAAATGAATGTAAGATTATTATTTCTCTTTTCACTCAGGATCATGGGACAGGGCTGCTTCTCTCAGCTCCTGAGGTGGACACTGATGCCACAACAGCAAACTGGGAGAAATTACCAGATTTTGTAGCCATGGGGAGGACAAAGAAAGTGTAATATTTTGGGTGGAACTGGATGGGGTCCAGATGTGCAGGCAGAACTCATGGTAGAGTGCTCCTTCTTTTCACTATCCTCTCCTGGTGGCATGTCCCACCTTGGTGTGCCTTTCTAGATGGTGCCATTTGACTCCTGTGCCTGTGTGTGCATCTGTAGCATGACTTCTTGTACGTGTCACAGCCCTGTCCCAAGTCTGTTTCCCATTTGCCAGGAATCAGATTCCCTGCTGTTTCTGGGGGACTTTCTTTGAGCTGCTTAGCCATGACCAGAGCCTGAGGCGCATTGGATGGCAGCTCGTGAATATCACACTGCAACAACTGACCACAAACTGAAAGCCTCCCAGTGGAAGGCTGCTCTTTGGGAGTGTGTAATGCTCCTTTCCCCAAATTACTGGTTACTCAGTCACTTGTGCATAAACAGGAACTTTGTCCCCTGCTCCTTTCCAAGTGCTGGAAGGCCAGCAGCTGGCATGCAATCCTATCATCTTTGAAACAGCATCATCCCCCAAAACATCAGAAATTTATGGATGGTGTCCTGGCTTTCCAGTAACCAGATTCACTTGCACTTTCACTGATGTTACAGTCTTTGGAGTCAAACCATTTTTTTTTGCACAAAATTGGCAAGCTGGAGCTGCAGGTCTCCTTTGCTCACCCCCAGCAGATGACCCTCCTGGCTCCAACTATAAGCTCTGTGGGGCAGAGGCAGTAAGAATTTTGCAGTGATGAAGTCACATATGGCCTGTTTTAATTAGAAATATTTCTTTTCCTTACAGACTTTGCCTCCTCCTTACTGCTGAGGGACTGGCTGTTTGTGTCACTGTTTCAGAGACAGTCAGCAGAAAGGGCCCATCCCAGGGGTATTTGGGCCTTTCTGAGCAACCTTCAAGTGCTGTGGAAGTGGTTAAATAAATTTTCTCTCCTGTTTCTATGGGTCTGGAATAGAAATACTCCCAGTGTCCTATTCATTTTGTCTGAGAAAGGGGCATGGGGGCAGTAGGTAGATGAATTTATAATTCCTGATCCAGGTGCAGCTAGTGGGAAGATGCCCTTTTACCCTCCTGTGCCCTCTCTGCCTTCTTTCCTCCTCTTCAACCAGTGTTTTCCATCTCAACATTTCCCCTGCTTCCATCATCTCTCACCTCGTCTGCCCTCACCCTCTCCTTTAAATATTCTGCTTCTCTCTTCTTCTACCCCCAATGCCTTTCTGCCTTCTAGCTTTGCCTCTGGTGAGCTCTCTGGGTGTGCCAAGCCACTGTCTCCTTGTTCAGCAGCAGCCTCTGCAGCTGTTCTGGCTTTCTTGGCTCTCTTGGCTTTCATTTCTTTTGGCGTCCCCCTGAACACCCGGAGGTGGCAAACCTCAGAAAGACCCTCCAGCAGAGAGGCTTCTGACCCACTGCTCACTCAGAGGGAGAAGCTCAGTTTCTCTTAGGGAAGTTTGGGGCTGCTTTGTCAGCAGAGGGGATGGGGAGACCCACGGCACTGCCCGGGGAAATCATTAACTCCCCGTCTGAACTGAGCAAGGTGCTCTGAAGAAAGTGTGTGAACACAATGCTTTTCATGAAATACTTTGCAGGGGATCATAGGACTTGTAGGGGGAAGAGAAATGAACTAAAAAGGAGAGACAAACTTAGGAAGAGCTGAACATTCAGGAGACAGAAAAATAAACTCAATCAAAGAGGGGCAGAGTCCTGATGAGACCTGTCACGGAAAGGTTTGGGAGTCCAAATGAACAGCAAAGAAGCTCTGCAGCTCTGGTTACAATAGATCTGTGGTGAGTGGTAGTGAAGAGTTTGAGGGGACAGAAGAACAGATGGACAGGACCCCTCCATCTCTAAATTGTGACAGGCTGCTCTCTTTAGAAGGTATTAATACAAACAAAATGATGGCTTTTTTGGTTGATTGTTTGTTCGGGTTTTTTTTTGTTTTGAATTTTTTTGTGTGTTTGTGTGTGTGTTGTTTTGGTTAGGAGCTCAGTTTGGTGTGAATTAAATATTTTATCTGCCCTAAAAATTAGAAAAAAGGTCCTCTCTTGTCCTTTGATAGTTGGACCCGAGGCATCAGAGATGGATTTTGATTTTAAAAGCCAGACAGTGAGTCTGTGGGAGACCAGGTAACTGAACAACATGGAGCTCAGAAACCCTCAGCAGTCTTACAGGCCTCTGTGTTTGGGAGAGACCTCTTTCCAACTGGTGTTTTGTTGTGAAAAAGTGGTAAGAAGTCAGCTTGATTTCAGGTCACTGCCAGGAAAAGAGAGACACAAAGTGGAGGCAGTTCAGAGGAAGAATGACCAAAATGATGAGAAGTGGCTGAGCTAGCTTGGTTTCTGAACTGCAATTGAGAAAGTGAAGCCTGCCTGGCTTGGCCAAGTGACAGTGAAGAGCTCAGAGTGACAATCAAGTTGCCACAGCTTCGTGAATAGCTGGTTGGTAAGTTGTTTGAGGCAGTGGCAAAGTCTTGATAAACCTCCAGATTGCTGAAGGGCATAAATACCAAGGCTACAGAGAAAATGGCTTTTGTCCCTGGATCAGGTCCTGGCTCAGGCTATGGTTCTTTTTTGACTTTACCACTGCAGATGGCCGTCCTGAAAATGAGTCCACTGCACGCCTGTAGCTGTAGCACAGGCTGAGCTTTACCTCACCACCACTGGAGCCAGAGGAAATATGAGAGCCCTTGTTCGGTGTCATTTCCTCCTCTTCGGATTCTGAGCTGTAATCAATGTGTGTTGGCATTGCCTGTGAGCTAGAAGCTTGAATGCAAACCCTTGAAGGGAACAGCAAAAGGCTTATTTTTCAGAATGCTATAGCAACACTGGGATTGGATGTTGAGCAGTGAATGGATGGTCTTGGTACCCCACAGGACAGAGAAACAGGTTTACTCTGGGTGAATAGATTTTTCTTCCTGATGTACCCTAGTGGATCAGTTGAGGAGCTAGGCTAAATCTTTCTGAATAAAAGCATCCAGTTCAATGCAAGTGAGTGATGCTGGTGTAACCTCGTAATGTGAGCCTTGGAGTTAAAATTGTCTTGATAAACTTGGAACAGATTGCTCTACATTAAACTTTTGTTTCCGGATGTGTGGAGACTCAGGCAGATGTCACACTGTTCATTATGCTTAAAATACATTTTCAGGATCTCCTTCCAAATCACAAGGGCAAGAAATGTCAAAAGCAATCACACCAAACTTCCAACATAATCACCTGACTCCAGGAAATGGGGCTTGAGACCCCAGCTGATAACAAAAGGATTTGTAAATAGCAAATGATTCATTTTACAGCTGACCTAAATAACAGGGAAGATAATAGTTTCTGTACTACAGAGAATATTTTATTCCTCCAACCTAAAATGAAACAAGCCATTTTTATTTGGAGGTTTTTTGTTTGTTTGTTTGTGTTTTTGTTAAAAATGCTAATTAACAAAAAGACAGGGGAATTTCAAAATGAAAGAAATCATTTAGGGAATACAAAGCCAAAGTCATATGGGAGCACATTTTATACACCTTTTGTTTCCAAAATGTAAACCAGAATCTTGGGATGGGGGTGGCTAGGTGGAGGGTGGAGGGCTGGTGGGGCATGATATTTTTTCCTCTGCTTCTCAAGTTGGACTTAATTACTTCAGTGATTTCTACTCTTGAATCTCCAGCAAATTCCTTTCTGCAGGCTCATTGCATGATATTCCCAAAGGGAAGTCTAGATCTTTTTTGCTAAAATGTGACTGAGCTGGGAAAGATGATGCACATTATCTGTCACTACCTCGTCTCCCACTCAGAAACTTACAGGACTGTGTTTTCTCTCACTAGAAGATCTGTCCTTCTTCCTGGAATCTGGCACTGCTTTCTCATCCCAGCTGCCTTTCATCCATGCAGGAGTGTGGGGCGGAACAAGCCTTGTAAACAAGATGGTGATGCACTACAGGAGGAGAAGGCTGACCTTAAAATATTTGGATTTCCAAAGTGTCTGGTCTAATGAGCTGAGCTAGCTGAAGCCATGGGGCAGAGAGCAGTGTCACCATATTCAGCTGTCTTGAAAGCAGCCTGCAGCCAACCTTCTCAGGGGGGAGAGAAATCAGAAAACAGCCACCACCAAGAGAAAAATAAGTGTCCTATCTTGCATGAGTGAAATTTATGGGAATAATAGAATGATGCTGCTCCACAGATGGTAGGTCAATAAAGTGGGCCTTACCCGACCTCAAATCTTTGGTATTTTAATGTATTTCCTGATTCTGTGAGTTACAGCTGCCCTGTTGCACATATATGCACATAGCCCTTAATGCTGTAGAGGACAGATGGAGTAGTATTTATCTCCTCATTCCCAATGTCCCCTTTATCTTTGTTTTAAAGGCTTGATTCAGCTTTGAGAAATTTGCTTTGCTGCAAGTCAAAGTAAAAGCATGCCCTGAAAGAGGAAGACATTCGTATTTATTTTAGTTAATTGCTTGTTTGCATAATTACTCATTCCAAAATCCAACTTACAATAAAATCTCCCCTTCCATCAATACAGCCATTGTTACAGCCTCCAGCATGTCTGCCCCAGCAATCATTTGCTGGAGCTGGGAAGGCTGCTTTGTAAAGGTGAGCTTTACAGCCCAGCTCTGACCCACAGAAACCAGGTCAGAGAGCTCCCCAGTCAGCTTGAGAGCCACTTGTCTTCCAAGTCCTTCACCATAATTCACTGTAATAAAAAAAGAGCAAGGGGATGACGAGGAGGATTTGAGGTTGGTGAGTGTAAAGCAAGGATGACTTTTAGGTTTAAGCATCTGTTTTTTGACTTTGCCATCTCTACTGTAGATGTATGGGAATGTGTGTCCCTACATATTAAAAACTAACCAAATCAGAACACTGTTTGAATGCGGAAGAATAGTGACTTGAAAGATGTTCTTTATGTTCTTTCTTTCTTTCTGTTTGTGTGTGGCTTTTTTGGTTTGTTTGTGAGTGTGTTTATTGTTGTTGTTTGGGTTGGTTTCTTTTTTTGGATGTTTTTTTGCTTAGGCTTTTTAGTTGGTTTTGTTTTGTTTTTGTTGGGTGGATTGTTTTTTGGATTTTTTTGGTTTTTTGTTTTTTTGGGGGGGGTTTGTGTGGGTTTTTTTGGGGTGTGGATTTATTCTTTTATTTGGTGTTTTTTGTTTGGTTGTTTGTTGGCTTTTTTTTTTTTTTTTTTTAAGTATGCCCGAACAGGGGAAGAACATTGTAAAAACCTGCTTGGACCTGTGGGGCTTTGGGAGCCCTTGGCAGCACATACAGTGCACCACAGTGCTTCAAGACAGAGATTTTTCTCCAGTACTGAAGGAACACATAGACTCTGTTTTGAATGTCCAGTCCAAGTCAATGATGAAATGGTGTGTCCTGTTAGGCTAAGATGACAGCAGAGGGCAGGGAGTGCAGCCCACAAAATTAAAATTAAAGCAAGCAAAAGGTTTTCTAAGCTTCTTTGAACATCATGTTAGCCTTTCACCCATTCCCAGCTATGAGGTGTGACCCTGCCTGAATCGGCAGGGTCTGCCAAAGGATCAGGTTCTGGCCGCGTTTATTTTGGCTGTGGCTATCGTAAACCCAGGGGCAGAGCTGGAAGCCTTCCCTCACCCCAAGCGCCCTTTGGGATACACCCTTCCTGGGCCAAGCTGAGCCAGACTGGCAGGAGACAGCATTTATGGATGTACATCTGAGAGCTAGGGACAGCCCAAGCTCTGCTTGTTTTCTAAACATGGCCAGAGGGTGTCTTAGAAAGCCAGCAAGGTTCTCAGATTTGATGAGATGAAGGCTGGTGCAAGCAAGAGATGGTCAGGTCACTGGGTCTGGCCTTCAGGTGAGGAGGTGGATCACACTGAGGGATCTGAGATTTTACATTGGTGATAGCTGTAGCTGCTCTTATTTTGTGATCTATTCTGTTTTGCCCTGGGGCCTGTGCCTTTCCTTGCTGGCAGCATGCAACACCCTGGCCTATGGTCTCCCACTTCCCTTCTGTCAAAGATACCTGTCTGAGAGGAAAGCTGGGTGAGATGACAGAATAGTTTGCTTTGTGATGAGTTCAAATGTGCCTGGACTGGGAACTGGATATGGCAGATGCCTTGTCCAAGCAGAAAAAGAAAGAACACTGTCTAGGTGTCTGGTTGATGTCTCTCAGGATGTGCCTGGAGTTTTACAGGAAAAACCCAGTGGTTGTCTCCTAACTGGCAGAAATGGGCTGGTATCTCCTAGGGAGTTTCTGCCCCCATGTTTCCCAACATCTCTTCCAAACGTGTGGGTATCCCAAGGAGGAGCCAGTGCCTGCAGTAGTGTGGGAGGGGGAGGAGGGAGAGGAAAAGAAGCCCTGTGTCCTTGTAAGCGTAACAGTTTAGTCTTTGCTCTCAGGGACACAAGCTGGCAGTTGGCTTTGTAGTAACCCACATGACAACAGGAATAACATCAGGCATAATTAGACAAAATGATGGTATAAGTTCAACTCTTTCCCCCCAAGCACCCAGCCCCCTCAACCCATTTTGAAACAATGCACCTTTTGTGTACTCCAAGTAGCTTTTAAAAACACAATTGATTTCTTTCTTCCCCATCACAGAAAAGAGTTTGCTGCTAGGATAACAAAAGTTGAAATGTCTCAGGCAGGATGGAGACTGAAGCAGGGAGGGGATGGGATACCTCATCCCTCCCAGCTTCTTCTGATGTCCTCTTCCAGACCCCCCTTACCTACCACCACCCATGAAATAATCATTGTTCTTTGTTACTCCTGCTTTAAATGCTCTCCCTTTCCACCCCTGCAACCCAAAACAATATCCCCTATTGTTTTGGTGTTAGAAGTGTACATGACGTAGTCATGATTCTGCCTTCTCTGAGGCCTTGTCAGGTTATGGATGATTGATCATGCTTCATCCACCCAATGAAGCCCATCAAAGAATAGTACAACATTTTCCTCTCTGTCTCCTTCCCCTAAGTGTGACTTGGCTGAGAGGACTACTGTGCTGGATTTGAATGGAAATTATCTAAGTGTGTGGCTCCAGCTCCCCCTGCTAGCTCCCCTCTCTTTAAAAAATGAGACTGAAATGTAATCAGATTTACTTTAATGAGGGGGGACTGAGAAAATGCATCCCATGAAAAAGAATTTTGTGGGCAACCCAGGTCCCACACCATAAACAAAATCAAGTCACTCTATATTAGTGTAGAGAAAGCCTCAACATAGGAGAAACCCTGTTTATACCCCCTCCTTATCACAGCTTTCTAGCCAGCCCATTAAACTGCTTTGTACCCACTCCTGTGCCACCTCCCCATGTGGATGCACGTGTACATGATTTTGGGTAACAGGGTTGGACGTGTAAAGGCAGCACCAGCGCTGAAATGGACCCGACTCTGAGCGCTTTCATTTCAGTTTTAGATGGTTTTGAGTCCTTTGCTGAAATATGAGTCATTTTAAAACTACTAAGCTAGGAACTGTGGGGGTTTTATTGGTTTGGCTGTCTGGTTTTTGAGCATCTTTAAGGCATTTAGACATGAAGTGTGATGCCAACCACTGCAGCATTACTAACATTTTAAGTGTTTGAAGACTGCATGTGACTGTGTAATGCTATATCTATATATGTGGGTGCATGTAATGTCGATAACTGAAATTGGTTTATAGCTCTAACTAGTTATATTCTTTTTAAGGTCCCAGTGAGATACCCAGGCAATCAATTTTGAAGACTTGCAGTGCAGTCATGCAAATAAAACTTGGGAATAGTGGAGTCTGACAAAGCAGTCCTGAGAATTATGGACATAAAACTTCTTCCAGAAGTGATCCAATAGCTGTACATGTACAAAAAAGAGAATCAAAAATTATATCCTCAGAATGGTTCTTTTTTCAGTGCTCCTAATTTTGGTATATCCATTCATGTTCTTTCCTAGAGCAGGACACTTATTACTTGTGCAAAAAATACCTGCCCTGGTAAACTTTAATCCCAAACTGATGCATATGAATTTTTGTATGGACTCGAAAATATTCTAGCTCAAATATTATTTTTATAATATTCTACTCGAAGCAGAATTTTTGGAAAGCTGTATTCTTCCATTTGCTCATGTAGGATTTGATTTTGCCACCCTAAAATTTCTGGCAAGTTTCAGGCTAACAAGTGATTGTTCCAGAACTTTTAATGTTATGGCAACAGGGGATTGTTCATAAACTGTTTTCCAAAAGTAACTACTAGGTTAACTGTTGACCAGATAGTATCCAGAAAGTATATTTTATTGACTGTGAATTCATTAATAGTTAACTGGTGTGCAGACATTGAAACAATGTGCTGATTCTTCATACTGAATCCTATCTCAGACAAATACAATAAGATGCCACGGTCTGTTGCTTTCTCAGCTCAGCATTGCTGAGTGTTGATGTCAGGGAAAAGTCTTACTCAGTTAAGAGCATTCCTTGAGCACTCTGTGGAACTGAGGGAGCTACAGAAAACTTAGAGGCTTCATTGAGATACACAAGCTGAACCTGCAAAACAGCATGACACAAAACCCCCAACCAAACAAAAACCCCAGAACAAACAGAAAAAACAACCAAACAAAACAAAAAAAGAAAGAAACCAAAAGGAAAACCAAAAATCATCTCAAAAAAGATGATTGAGCTCCAGAGCTAAAAAATATCAGGGGGGTTCCCAGGGCAGTAACATGCACCTTGAGGAAAGACATGCAGGCAAAAGATCAAAGCTTCCTGCTCTAGCACAAAGCAAAGGTTTCCTGCTACAAAATGTTGCCTCTGCCAGAAAGGTTCCTTGGGTACCTTTTAGTTGGCTACCTGTTTATATGTTTAGTTATCTGTTTATGTGATTAGTTTTTGCTCCTGCAAACTGGAGCTTTTAATTTTTTAGCTTGCTTTCCCAAAAGTGTGGGGAGTCATTTGTAAGCTTTATTGCCTTGCAAGGCAGAGAGAGAATGAATTCTGGTCTCTGAAAATTCAGGTCTTTGAAGAGATTTGAAAATGCCTGGTATTGGATGTGACTGCTACTCATAAAGGAGTTTGGTTTCCAAATGCTGGTGTACACAGAAACACAGGAAAAAATGTTTGTTTTAGAGTCCTATTGAACTCCAGGAGGATAAACATTCTATATCTGTTGAAGGCCACGATCATTGCCATAAGATTAACTAGAAAGGAAAAACACATGGCAGCCAGCCAGGAAACACAACTATCAGAAGGTAAACAGACATAATCAACCAGGGACTCCAGAAAGCTGCATTATTAACAGAATAAAACATATGACCCCATCTGAAGGCCCTCTTTCCTAGAAGGATGTATCTAAACAGAAAGCAATTATTTAGGGATAAGAAATAGTGCTAAGGCCATGGATAAAGCCAAGAAATAGGGCCAGCCCTCATTGTGGTGGTACACTGAGGATGGTGCTTTTGAAAGACGAGAGAGTGCATTTCTGCTCATGCCAGCCCCTAAGGAGAGACATACTGACCATACCTGTCCTTCTCTGGAAAAACTAATTGTTGGGGTTTTAGTTTAGTTTTGTTTGTTTGTTTTCTTTTGGGGTTTGTGTTTTGGTTTTTTGGGTTTGTTGTTGTTGTTGTTTTGGTTTGTTTTTTCTTCTGGCAAGGGCTGTATGATAGTGAGGACAGTAGGATTTTCCATCACTGCTTCTGAGATTGTCCATGTTGGTCTTGCTCTGTTTCTGTGCCAGTCATACCCCACTGGTCAGACTACTTTGGCAGAAATGGTATCTATTTGTTTTTGATAGATTTTTGTCCTAGTGTTTATCAAATTGATTTACATATGTATGTACCTGTTGTCACCCCCAATTTAGCAACTGAAAATACTTTATTCCATTTTCTTGTGCAGAAAATTAATAATTATCTCTTATCCATTTTGAGCCTGCCATCTGCAAACAGCCAGGAAGTGTTTCCAGTTCATGGAGTTCTGTTTTACCTCTTCAGTCGTGGTCACAGAGTTGCACTTAATCAGCCATGGCTTTTTTTGTGTTACTTTGAAAATGAAACAGGAGTATAAAAGATAGGGACAAACGCCTTTTTGCCTACCAAAAAGTAAAGTTCTTCCTTGTTTTAATGTAGTTGCTCTTTCTCTAAAAGATCAAGTGCACTTGGGAGACTGACAGTCTCTCAAATTTTCACTAGCAAAAAAATGAAAGATTTGTAAAGATTCTGTAGCTTGATGAAGCTGTTTTGCTCTTCCAGACAAGTCTGTCTCTGGCTTACTTGCAGAGCAGTTAGTCTTGTATTCCTCTTTACTCTTCTTTATAACAGATGATGGGTAGACTGATCTAATGTACCAATAGACCTTCTTCAGCACTCTAGGGTGGCTGTGTTGTACTGAAAGGCTGTGGTCTAATTCTGTGAATGTTCATATGGTGTAGGACTGGCTATTACATTTACAATCCAATACTGTAGATGTAATTATGAACAATTGCACCTCATGTTGGCTGCATTATTGGAAACAATAACCTGGATCAATCACACCATATATCTGACATGGAACTATTAAAAAGACATATTAATTAACTCACTGTGCTTTACAGATTTTCTGGTTATGAGAGAGAAGCAAAGCATTTTTCTTTATCTACAGTTATAAAATCATCATTATGGTATCCATACCCTGGTGTAATACTGTGGGTTGGAACAAACTATGCCTTCTACGTCTTTGACTTTAAATATCAGATGCTTTGGGCTGTTTGAAATGTTGGGTTTTTTTTTTTTTTAGTACTTACTTTGATATTTCCTGGCCATATTGAGACCTAAGTGCAATATGGATGATGCTTTATGATGCAAAACCATGTGACTGCATTATATTTGCATTCTATGTGTAAAGGCCAACCAATGTGACTAACATATTGGAATCTGCTTGTGCAACTCCAGGTTTTGCACATCTAGTTCTGGAAATCAGACCAGTGGCACAGGCCTGGGAACAGCTGCAGCTCTATAATGCTTTTTTTCTGCCTACCTAGCTCCAGATCAGAAGTCTGAATTTCTTTTTGCTGTGGAGTCTGCCCAAACATCCTTTTGAAAGTGACACATCCTGATGCTGGAAGACCTTCCCAGGAAAGTTTCAGCAGGGAGGAAATGGGAGAATATAACATCTCATAAACTCCCTATGACTCCAGAACAAGGCCCAAAGGCTATCATTACTGAGATGCATACTGTTAACGTCAGTTCCAAAAGAGGATCTCAATTTATTGTGTGTTGGGAGTTTCTAGAGTCAGCTCCATCCTGCTATGTGGTATAACAATGTGTCAGTTGCACAATAGGAGTAACCTCACAGTATTCATATGTCACTTCAACAAGAGAGCAAAAAAAAATACTCTTGTAGTTACAGGGTGGTTTGGTTTTTCTGACATTTAATTCTTACATGGCTAGCATCAGTACTTTAATGGGTGAGACTTTTGGACTGAAAACAAAATCATTAATAGAAAACAGTTACGAGTCTGTACTTCCTATCCTTGACAAACTTCCCTATTTCCTTTTTTTTTTTTTTTTTCTCTTTTATTGTCATGTCATGTCAGAGCTGATTATAAGAGACAGGCTTTATAGCATTACATGGGTGGGCTTTGGACTATTAAGCTTCTGTTCTGGAGATCACAGACCTCAGTTTCACTGTCTTTGCTCTCTCCCTAACAAAGTGAAAACACTGAAGTGACATCCCAGAGGTAAATTTTTTAGCCTTGAGTCTAAGTTCATGGATTCTGAGGCAGAAGGAAAAAATAATATTTCACAGTCACAGACCAATCACAAAGCAGTTTCTATTGTGATGGAAAACTAAATAGCAAATGTGACTCTCTCTTGCCTCTCAATTACCCAATGTGTTATAGAGGCTGATCTCTAAAGATAGGCCAGGTCATGTCCAGGCACCATCTGATACAGAACAAGACCACCCAACAGAGGACACTCAGCAGGCAGGACTGCCAGGCTGCTGTCCTGCTGCAGAGATACTGAAAGCAGAAATGGTGGCAAACAGGCAGTGCCATTAGCAGCACAACAGGACATGCTCAGAGATGAAGAGAGAGGGGCTGGAAGATAGGAAGGAGACAAGGGCTTACATAATCATATTTAGGCAACCATCAACCCATAGCAACGCCTTCCCCTATGACCCCACTAAATTTTTAGTTCTAGAGGTGCCTGGAAGCACAGTGTAAAAGTGAAATCAAACCCCATCAATGTAACATGTGGCATGAGCAGACAGGACAGTTAAGTCCTACCACTAACACCCTTAGTAGCTTTCAGACTAAGGAGTGGGTTTCTCACCCTTGCCCTCCTACCTTCTACATGGAGCAAGAAGTACCATCACAGGAGGTGAGTGTTGCATTTGGACCCTGACTGCCTTCTCTGCCATGTATTGTGGCATAGAAACAGGCTTGAAACAACTGCATGATAGACAGCTCTGCTTTCTGGGAAGAGCCTGAGGTAAAATCTGATTCGCAATGAACAGAGCTGGATGCAATTTTTTCCTTGCTTTTTGTTGCATTCTTAAAATGTGGTGTCAGAGACCTTCTTGGTGCACATAGATATGTTCGGGGTTGTCCAGACCTGGGAGGATTTGTTAGAACAAGGGAAGTAAATGGTTAAGATTTGTCTTAGAGTAGCAGTTCAACCTTAGTCTGTAAAACTGCCTTGTAAATTTCTGGAAATCATTAGCTGTTAATCCATTGCTCAGCTGATTATTGTGAATAGTACACAGCCTTTAATTGTCATTACCCAGGAAAGGCCATCTTTTGCTGCTGAGAGAATGGCTCTCAAGTTCATCTAACAACATGTGATGGGAGCAGGGTGGTGGTAGATTGAAACAGACTGGAAAGATTGGAGCAAGCTAGTGATTTACCTTCTCCATAAACTGGAACCACTGCTGGGGGATGCAGGATGCCAGAAGGGGATGGTGGAACTGATTGTCCAAAATCAAGTAAAAATCTAAATTTCCTCCTCTATTCAGGCCTTCCACACACCAAACAGGAGATACATGAACAGATCTCATCCTCTCTACTTCACAGGAACTGACACTAGAAATTCCTTAGCTCTGTGAGGAATATAGTCTGGGGCCTTGTGAATCATGAGGTCACTTGAAATAGAACAATCACGCCAGGCATTTCCAAATCCTCCTGGTCACAAGGAGTGAACTTAATAAAACACTTGTTTAACTAACAGCAACTGAGGTGTCATGAGCAAGTGAATTCCCCATCACTTCCTCTTTTCACCTGTGATCTATTAGCCTCAGGAGGTTCAGAAGTTCATTCATAACCTGCAGAAGAGCAGGACTGTGGGCTCAGGCACATGTGGTGCCTCTGAGCCCCTTCTCTGCATCCTTGGACAGTGGGGCTTCATATCCAGACAAAGGTCTCCAAGGAGTGTCAAGGCAAGGATGTGGCCCAGGTTAGTGCCACACTGAGCCACTTGCCTTGGCACAGATCTGAAAGCTGTTGCTCTGGGTTACCTGGGGGTCTTCTCTGATGAGGCAGGAGAGGGGTGTGCTGGGTGTATGAGGCATTGTGCCCACTGCAACTCATTCAAGCTACATTTTGTCCAGAAGTGACACTATGGCACATGCTCTTCCAGACAATTGCAACAGGAAAGCCCTGCCCATGATCTCTCACTCCATTTCTCCTTCCTTTCCTCTCCCCGGATTGGGCACCACTGCCCAGGAGCAATGGGAACATGCTCATGTGGATATCCTGTCAGGACAGCTCATGTTGTGCCCCAAGGTCACAGGAAGACATCAGCCACTCCTCACAACTTTTGCACCACTGGTGGAGTCCCTGTGGGTCAGGCAGGGTCAGAGCACAGATGGGGCTCCTATCCCATTCCTGTTCAAACACCCAGCAGGTGTCTGTTAGTTTTCAGTTTTGGTCTTTTGGCTGCTCCCTCCCTGTGTGTTTAAGTATGTGTTGTGTGTGTAGGGAGGGAGTAATACTGATGTTTTTAGGAACCACTCATTTTCTTGCCTTGTTTTTTTCACTTTTCATAGCATTATTACTCCATTAATATTCGTGAAAGCCAAGCTCTAGTCCAATGGGTTGTCATGATTAAAGACTAAATGCTGCAGAGGAGATGACAGTCCTCACATGTGCCAATGAGTCAGTAAATTCCTTTGTGAAGCCTAAGTCCATCCAGATGTTGACCTCATCTCTGATGCTATGTTCTTTCCTTATTTTTCTCTAGCATTGCTGGGTCTATTTAAGATGGGTATGACGTGACCATCAATGAGGAAAGACAGGCTCTCTAAGAGGGTAAAATGCTTTTCTTCTTTCTACAATAGGATTGTGAAGCTCTTTCCACTGCTGTAATTCTTGGCTGTTGCCTTAAAAATGCTTGAGTTACAAATATTATTGCTCATTTGGTGCTATTTGCATTACGCAGGCCTGAATGCCCAAAGGCAGTCTAAGTATCTTTCGATGGGTCTCATTTGGATTTTCAGGCTTTTTCCACAAATAGCTACATGGGACTACACTGGTAAGCAGAGAGTACAGAAAAGCAAAGACCTATCTGCACGTGGCTGCTAGAAATGTTCTGCTTTCACAGTCTAAAACTAGTATTTTCATTAAATACCAAGAGAGAGAACAGTATTCTGCCTACCTAGATTTCCCCAGCAATTGTGCTGTTTCTTTGCTTTTCTTTGTAATTTCAATTTCTCAGAAACTGGACTCTGAATTGCACTTTTGAGCAGTTGCTGGCCTAGGTATTTCCTTGCTGTGGATCAGGGCAGCTCCATCCTCTTCCCCTGCAGGCTGTGTTGAAGCAGGCCAGGAAATGCACTGCTCCTGAGGGTGGGTCGTGATGGGACCAGAGGCAGGCATAGAGCCCTGAGTGCTGCACAGGTTTTAGTGGGGCTCCAACAGAGGAAGCGAGGATAGTACCAAATGTATCATGTTCTAGGCTTTTCCTTTGCCTTTCCCACCCCTCTGGGTGACACAAGCCACTTTTTCATGATGCACATCAGCAGAGCTGGATATTTTTTTCTAGGACTTTACTTTAAACAGATTTCTGGAGTCCGATCTTCAGAAACATTTACTCTGCCGAGTCCCCTCCCAGTTTTGGGACATTTTCTTAAGTGGTACTTTGCTTTCCTGTTGTGGGATTCAGCCTGGAGATGCAGGGACTATAAATGGGGATTTCCTAATCTCAGCCTGTCCAGTTATGTCCAGCAAAATGGAGCTTTCAGGAAGTTCCTCTCCAGCTGTCATAACATACCCTCACTGTACTGACCTGCCACAGTGTTGTTTCCTGTTGAGATACAACTGGTCAGCTGATGAGGTGGGCTTTAGAATGGGAGCAGAATGAGCAGAGCAGTGCACTTCTGGCACTGTTTAGTCTGGATACCCTTATTCCTTTGGTACTGGGATTGGTCTGGTTTTGGTTAGGGCAGCAGGCCCTCAGTTACAGATGCTTCACACCTGGTTGCCATGCACACATGAATCCTAGGCCTGCTGCTCAGCTCCTGACCTCTTTTCCAGGTTGTAGTGACTTTTACTCCCTGTTCCAAGCCTTTGCTTTTCTGTGCTTGCACCAGGCATTGCTTCCCTGAGCTGCAGCATCAGAGGCACAGCCTCTTCTACATGTGCAGCTTTTTGGTCTTGGAGGTAGCTTTGGCCCCTTCCCCAAATTTCCCCAAGTACTGGCCTTTAAGAAGAGGTAAGGTAGGAAAAGTGCCAAAGGAATTGACAGCTGCAAAATGGCAATTCTGACCAGATGCACAACCAGGATTCAACTCTCTAGAGCCTCTGTGCAAAGCTCCTTCCACCTGATTGTGCTGAATATGCCTGAAGGCAACCATCAATGGGCTGAAGTACCAGTGACTTGATGTCTACGATGCAGTTAACACAAACTGGCATGTCCCTGTTTAGTTTCCTCTATAAACCACTTATTTCTACTCTCTACTTTTCTTTCCCTCTTGCTCTTTCTTTTTGTTTGTTTGTTTCATGATCTCTGCCAAAAATACATTGATTTACTTGTAACAAATGATGCCAGGATCAGAACGGCCATATCTGAATTTATGGGCCAATTTTCAAAGAGAGTAATTTCCTGCTATTTTCCTGCCTCCTGAGTCAGAGCAGTATATTTCTGCATACTGCCAGGCACGGACAATTCTTACTTAGAGATGAAGCCATTCCAAACCAGAGCCAGTATGCCTTTCAAAGGCCAAGTCTTTCAGCTCTTATTCAGGATTTTTATTGTAATGATCCAGACACGTGTTTTCTCACGGCCTGTACATTACAGCTCTCATGGCATTTCAGAGATGCAGTAAGAGTGATGGAGGTTACTTTGCAGAGCTTTTCAGAGGTGGTGGGATGAGTTTGAGTTATTTGTTTATGAGATTAATTTATACAGTGCTGCTGCAGAGCTGGTAACAATTTTCATTATGTGCTAGCTGGCTGTGGAGCATCTTCAAAAGGGATCTGCTCAATTTCATGGCAGAAAGCAGCACAGGTATGAAAGGAACTCCAAATACTTTAAAAAGGCGGCACACAAACAGACTTTGTCCTCCTTCTCAACTACCCACCTTGACAGCACTGGTTTGATAATCAGCAGCTTCTGTGCATTAAGCCAGCCCCATCTGGCTTAGGGACTCAGGGAAGTAAGGCAGGAGGGAGGGCTTCTTCCAGTCAACAATGTGACTGCTTATTTTCAGTCTCAGAGGGCCATATCACATCTGGAGTTTTCCCAGTCATGGGTTTTGGTTTTGGATTCATAGTGTGAGAGCACAGGGAGGGTTATTTTACCATCCAGGATTTCCAGTAGGGGACTGTGGCATTCAAAATTAAAATAAAACAAACAAACAAACAAAATTGTCATCCTTCCTGCAAAGCGTCATCTGCTCTTAGGGGTACAAGAAAAAAGAACCACAAAAACCACCAGCAGCAAAAAACCATCATCATTAACTTCACAAAATTCCCAAGGAACAGGCAATACAGCAGCCTGAGGTTCTAGGTGAGTATGAAGTAAATGTAGCCTTGCAGATATTTATGTTAAGATGCTGAGATCCTCATTCAGTTAAGGCCCTGAAGTCCTCCCAAACAGTAAGCCCCAATTTCCTCACTGGAAGAAAACACATTAAGAGACACTCACAATTTAATGTGTTCAGTGCTGAGCCAGGTGAAACTGTGGTACCCTGATGAAAGGCAAAGCAAAGAGCTACTTGGAGGACCTCCAAGGCACTGGATATGAGACATCCTCTCAAGCAAAGTTCAGTTAAGGGAAGGCCCCAGGTCCATGCCAGATGATAAGATAGGAAAGAAGGAATTAGCTTGCTCGAGAGGTCCTTCTAAAGAAAGGGATGGGATAGGATGGGGAAGAAACTCAGCCTGTCTATACTCTTTCCTCAATTAGAGCAAGAAGTGGCTCTCCCACAATCTTTTATTTTACTTAGGGTGTTCAGTGAAGGCTTCCAGGTGTTTCTGTATCTCTTTCCTCACTGTTTCCTTTCCAGGAGTGGTGATCTGCAGCTCTCAGGGATGACTTAGCACCCTATTGGTCATCAGCCCCTGACAACAGGCTGGCTGTGGGCCTTTGGATTTTCCCACTGACATAATTTTTCAAGGTTGCATTTTCCACCTCTGATGGTTTCAGGTTTGATCTTAAAATAACTCTACCTTGCAGTGATTCACCCACATCTAAGGGTTGGGTTTCCTGGCCTCTTCTGAGCCTGGGTGTGTTTTGGTTGCTCCTCACTGATCACTACTCAGTTTGCCCCCAGGAGGGCCTTTTGACCGTGCTCTGATAATTTTTTTTTGTGCTGTAGTCATATTGAAATGTATTTCACACCCAATATCTGTCAACAAGGGGAGAGAGCTGAGGATATCATGACAAGCTTTGACTTGGAAAGGTTTAGTATTAGGTGCTTATGTATTTTCCAAAAACAGGTACAACTCTGCATTGCCATGGTGACATAGCCCTTCTTAACTCTCCTAAGCAACGGAAATTAGGGGACTTATTGGCCAGAGAAGGAAAGTATGGACCCAGGGGCCTGGGAGATGACACATAATTCTTCATGAGTTTGGAAGCCCACTTAGTCCAGGGAGAGAAAGCATCATTCAAAAATTGCTAGCTACTGACATCCAAGAGTAGGATTTAGATTCACCAAAAAAAAAAAAAATGAATTGAAAAAACCAGAGTTTTAATCAATACAACAAACACAAATCTTCTGCATCTGGTTGAGGGTTTTTTGTCTGTGTGGCTAGTTCCCATCTATATTCTGGTTTCTAAGCTAGAAAGGAAGACCTGCTTCTTTTTTACCAACTGTGTATGTACAGGACAATATTAAAACTCAATAATCAGTGAATTTTAAACAAGACCCACGCCCCCACCAAAAAAAAAAAAAAATTCCACCTCCCTTGCAGGCAGACTAGAGGAGGAGCCTATTTTATTTTTTCTTACATCCTGACATTGAATGGCTTCAAACACCTTGTACAGTATTGCAGTTACAGGATGTAATGTTACCACATATCCTGAATTTAGGTTTTGGTGGGAAACAAAGGCTCTATGTCATTCTATTGGGGAATTCACCAGTATTCCTGCCAGCTCATCATCTTCCTAATGTTGCCAAGTAGTAAGTGATTAATTGCCATGAGACAGACCAGGAAAAAAAATCACAAGATACAACAGAAACATTTTGGAAATGAGCTTATACAAGATATGTTTGCTTGCACTTTGATATTTGAATCCTTTTTGTTCACTTCATCAGGCTTTTGACAAAAGTTCTGATGTTTGTGTGCAGAGAATATCTGGTAAGAGTGAGGAGTTCAGAAACTGAGGATTTAAGGAAAACAGCAGCTATCACAGGAATTGACAACCTGTATGTCCTTTAAAACAGAAATGCCTAAACTGTGGGTCATGGCTGGCGTCTAAGGCCAATTCACCTGATTCATGTTTTCAGCTGAGATTGACTTAGGAAGCCATGAAAAATCATAGGAACTGATACCAGCTAGTGGTTGCAAATCACTCATTGGTACCAAGCTGGGAGCTGCATATGGGACCAAAGGGATCATTACCAAGACTTTGGCATCATCCATCCTTTCCTCCAATGACACAGCCTGAGTACACTGTCAGACTGAAGCTGAGAAAAGCTACAGAGAATGTGCATGGGCAGGAGGGTTTGCTTGGCCCTGCGTAATTCTGTGTTAGTTCCTTCTTAAAAATATTCCTCAGAAGCTAATTTATCTGCCAAGTTTTAGCGTGGCATGAAATATGTACAGCCACATAACCCTCCACCTCATTCCAAAAATGGAGAGGGGCTAAGAAAAGACCAACTCAGGTTTAGCTATTGCAACACAGAGGTCCTGAACGTCAGTCAGCCAGGGGCAGGCTGGGATTTTACCATAAAGTTTCAGCTGCAGAGATCCCTCCTGTGCTAAGAACTGGGAAGGATGTATGTGGGAAGGGAAAATAAGGGAGAACAGCTAATGTGGAGGGTAAAGGGGGTGACAGCATGGGAACAGATGGAAGCTGAAGGATGGAGAGAAGTGAAGCCTTTCAACCCCTCACCAGCAGTGGCACCTGTCCCAATCTTGGACTCACTTGTGTTTCAGTGGCTTGTCTTACTGCCATGGCTTTGGGAAAAAGAGCCTGTTTACAGGAAACTAGCTCGCTGTGCTTCCCACAGCCTTGCTGAGCTGGGGTGGAGGCAGAAGCTGGCTCTTTTTGCTGCTGAGAAAGCTCCAGCTTCTAGGGGTGTGTGAATGCTGAAACTCACTTCTTCCCAACCCTACCTCCTTCCCTTGGCACTGACACTTCCCCACCCTAGCCTCAGCCACATGGGTGTTTGCAGGGTTTGTGGTTCCCAAAAGGGCTGAAGGATCCCTGGAAGCTGCTGGGCCATGTTGTGGCTCAATCCATGGGGACAGACCCCTGCCTGGTATCACCATCCCTTGCATCCTTAGGCTTCGCCGAAGACGTTTAATGAACAGATTTCCTGTAATAGATGGCAGCAATCACAAGAAAAATAAGATGTTGCACCATATCTTGGCAGGAGTGGCTCAGAAGGACAATTCAGGCAGCTGTCTGTCCTCTCCCAGCCCTCTCCCTCTGTTCCCATGCACACTTGCTTATGGGTCATGCTGAGGGCTGAAGAAAAAGCTGTGCACTGTCTCCTTTAGTAGCAGGCACAGAGGTTATCATTCCAGCCTTGAAAACCAAGGCTGCAAACAGGGAAAGAGGGAGGTGACATACTTTGGTAGAAATGAGTATTTAAAATACATCATATTTGTTCTATTGGCCTCTTCCCTACCTCCCTCGCAGCTTGTAAAACTCCTGCTGTCTCCCTTCCTTTTCAGGCGAGTGCTTGGCTTGTTTCTCCCAGCACACTGCATTCCCGTCACCCTGTCCCTGCAGCTACTAACCCACCTCCTAAAGCTCAAAGAGGAGCTTGTGGGCCAGCTCCTGTCCCAGTCCTCGCTGAGGCTGTTGCTCGCCTTGTACGCAGCAGCATGTGCTGGATGGAGCTCCTGCTCCTGATGAACAGAGGGTGCCAAACCGCATGAAGCTGGGGTTTGGCAAAGTCCGGCTGCTTTCAGCCGGAGAGGCAGGGAACGCCGGGGGCAGCAGCCCCAGCACAGAGGGTTGGTCACCGGCGAGGAGGGGCTGGTCCTGGAAAAAGGGAGGTGTCCCAGTTAGTCATCGCCCACCCGCTGGTAGCTGGGAGGCACTCTCCTAGCATCTGCTGCTCGGCAAGGCACAGACTGGGCCGGCAGTGCTGAGGGATGATCCCTGAAGAGCGAAGGGCCACTGCTCCAATCCAGCCACACATTCTCCACTCCCCACAAGCCGTGGGGCTGCTGCCAAGAGTCAGCAGTCACAAGCCTAATGCTGTCATGATACTCATTCAGTGCATGTTTAAAGACATCGGGGATGGCGACAGCATGTGCGCTGCAGTACGTGGCTGTGCAAAAGGTGTGGGACACTGACAGGAGGGAAAGGGTGTCTGGGATGACAATCCATACTTTTACTGCAGATGCTCTGTGGGGTTGGGATGGTTTCCCAGCTGCTGTATGGGTGCATGGTTAGCCCAGTGCTTAAAAGCACTGTCTGTCCGAGGCCCAAGAGCAGCTCCCAACGCAGGCGAGCCGAGCAAGAAGTAGCGATTTCAGCTCTAAAAGTGATTATCAGCTTATTAGATTTGAATCTTGCTAGGCCTCGCAGTGCAGATCCGAAGAGAGAGGAGAAGGAGCCGTATGGGGTTCCACAGGTGCAGCTTTATTTGGGTCTTCTGATGGCAGCCATCTGCCAAGGGTTCCAGGGACGTCTCTTCTTCTGACTAACTGGGCAAAAGTAGGGGTTTTTATAGGGTTTAGGGGGATTGGAAACTGTCCACTGGTAAGGGTCAAAGGGAAGTAGCCTATAGCTTTACAGAGAGATCAGCAAGGGTCTGAAGAGGGAAGAGGGACTTCTTTCTGTCCTAGTCAGCATGACTTGGCACTTTAGGCTGCTGACCGCCAGGGCCTTGCAGGCCCTGTGTCTGCTACACCACACCTGCTTTGTGCATGGCTTGCCATAGCTCCACATTCCAGGTATTTCCAAGAGTTTCAGTTCTAGTAACAAACAAAAGACATTGGATTTACGTAAAAATACACAAAATGTATGTATTCCCAAAAAAGACCCCCTTTCCAAAAGTGAAGGACAACAAAAAAGGATCAAAAAGCTTCTCAGGTATTACACAAGTATATTCAACAGGCAAGAGATACATGAGTAGGATGTTGTTTTTCACAAGCTGTTGTTGTGTTCCTCACTTGTATCTCCCAAATACACTTTGGAAACATCTTTCTGAGGAAATTTAGTATTGAGAAAGCTTTGGGTAAGAGTTCATAGATACAAAGCCAATGGGTTCTTTAGGAATTTACCTTCAGTAAGGACTTATGGAAACTGACTTAGGAAACCAGCTGCCTGTCTGGGATTTCTGGGAAACTTCTACTTCAGCTGTCCATAGATAAGGTCTCCAGAACAGAGATATCTCTGAGATAACTGCAACAATACTAGTAACAGCCAAAAATTAGCTGATTGGAAGTTCAAGGGACAGCCTGGAGAATAGCTACACGAGTTTTGATCTCATGTCACATGTTTACCCCAATGGGAAAAAAGTGGAAAGCAAAATCATGAGACAAAAGGAGTGTGGATCTCATCACTAGAGCCCAGCACTTGCAGCTTGCCTGGGGATTACACTTGTGCATTGAACTGTACATGTTGCAGATGCCTGCCAGTGTCTGTCTCTGCTTCCCCTTCACCTCCATTTCACAAAAGATGATCTACAGTACTCTCTTTTATTTGAAGACCTTTAAAAATCACACAGAATATTCTATGGCTGAAGACCGAAGCCATCCTTCCCTTGGGAAACTGCTAGGTAGGTTGTATCTAACCCTGGCAAGACACATTGTCCTACAGTCTCCTAACTTTGACCCTTTCATATATCCTTTTATTGCCCACAAGAAAAACAGACTCATAAAATGCAACTCATTAAATGCCCACGCAGTGTGAGACACTACTAGTAAGCCTCTGCTGTTAAGGCTTTCAGATTTCACATGGTATTAAAAAGTTTACAGGACACTTGGTCCTCTTTAATATTGCAAAACAACCTTTTGGGTCATTTGTGCTATAAACTAGCAGTGAAAGTGAACCAAAGAAACCCAGATTTTATTGTAATCCATGTTACTAGGAGTTGTGCTTTAACACTTCAAGACTTGGCCCGAAGGTAAAGAAGCAGTAGCTTTTACAGACTTTTTTCCAGCAGAGAGAGAGGTTGGCAAGGTACAGAATGAAATAATCCAAAGAATGCCACCCCAAATGCACTGAATCCCATGGAGAATTTGATGCAGATTGCTTAGAAATCTCATGTAATTTTTTCTGCTAAAGTGCAGATCAGGCAAAGTGAGGGAAAGGTCCTTCTAATTTAGTTCTAAGGATTCCATTTTGAGGCAGTTTACCAGTATCAAAAGCATTTTACTTTATTGTTATAAAAAAGTAGAAGCAGGCTCAACAAATCTCCTTTCCACACAAGAAAATGCATCTTGGGTATCAAGATTTATCTGCTTCTCATGCAGTCCAGGGCTTTTCTGCAAAGACTCTTCAAAAGCTTTATTTGTATGATCATGGACATGTAATGTTATCATAGCTGAGAAAAGAACTTCAAAACAAATACAATCTAGCAATGTAATCCAAAAACCTGTGGATTTTTTCACCTCATCAGCTGGTTTCAATGCCTTTCCAGCTTGATTTTGTGTGGGCAAGAAAATGGTGAAAACAGTTCCAAGGCATTTGTGAGGGACTTGGCTCATGTATGCACGAGATTTGAAAATCTCTTGAAAGCCACCATTAGAAACCTTCAGAGAAAAAGATTATTCCTACCCACTAGCTCTTCCATATGGAATTTTGTGATCATAGGAAGGGTTAGTCAAGAAAGGTAACCAGAAACATTGATTGGACATGGGGCAAAAAGGGGTATGCAAGAAGAGTTTTTGAATCACCACTGGGTGCTGGAGATCTGAAATCCATGCAACATGACCATGTGTGGATCCTTTCTTCATTCAGTGTCATTACTTGAAAAGCAGGGCTTTGCTTCCTGGCTTGTGTCAAAACAGGTGTTGAGCAGCTTGATGCCTTAAATGCTGTGATATCTCAGGTCATCAAAGACTGCTGAGAAATAGACACCCAAGGCTTTGGGGGTGTCTCAGCTCACTAACCCATGACAGGATGTACAGCAGAAGGTAGAGATCACATCCACAGTCCTAGGTGTGGTCCTGGATTGATGTGGGACCAGCACAGTGGTCCCAATGTACTTTATTGGGACCAATGTACATAGGAGTACATTGGGACCAGTGCAGGTGGGAGATAGGCTGTGGTGTAAATGGTGGTGTACATGCCTGCTGTGGTGTAAATGGTGGTGTACATGCCTCCAATTGTCCAATCTTGTGACATAAGAGCATTAAAATACTACAGAGACACTGTTTATAAACTTGAGGAACTTGGTGACCCAAGTCAATGATCTGTCTTGGGTGAATGTACCAACCATTCATATTCTGTCCAGTACGTACCTAATGAAAATGTATAACTCTGAAACAAACAGAGCCTTAAATCACCCTGCTTCATAATAAAAAAAAAAAATAAATAAAAAAAAATCTTGGTAGAGTGTTAAAAACATTTGTTGCATCATGTTGCTGAACAAAACAGAAAATGGGATCTTCTACTGCCCTCATGTCCATAGAGCTCAGGGCTGCTAAATTAATGAGGTTGCTGAGTTTTATTAGTATTAGTTAAGCATGTGTAATATGATCCAAAAGACACAATGCAGTTCTCGACCTCAAATTCCATTAAAAAAATTGGACAGCAAACGACAACGAGCTCAGAGAAGATCAGAAGAGGTAAAGTCTGCTTTAGGAGTGGAAGGATTTATGCTGTAGCCTGGCATTTTATTGTCTGTGCTGGGCTCTACTGTGAGTTTGTCATTGGCTCGTTCCAATGCCACAGAGCCTGTGCTAGTCCCAGAAGGATTTTGATAGGGAAATATATGGGAACTTGACACTCTGAGACAAGGAGGTTGATCACTGGCTGTACAGTAGGAAAAGATCAAGGAACTGGAAAGAAAAAAGGAAAGTGGCAAGTGGGAAATCTTTGCTTAGGGTTGCAGCAATTCCCAAACTTGAAACAAATGATGGCAGTTTTTCCCTAATTTCCACTGGCAGCACCTCAGAAGGGTTTTGCTTTTTTGGCATGAGGGATAGTCTCAAGTAGAGTCTTTATTTCATAGCCCACTTCATCTGCTCACTGCTAGCACAGACCTCCAGACAAACTTTAAGATTGTGTTTTCTTCATAGAGCACCCAGTGGTTTTAACATCTGGAACAGCTGGCCTAATCAAAATGTTTGGACTATATTTAAGAAATACTTGTAAGAGGTACTGGCAGGTGATGTAAAGGAGACTGATGGTCTGGGTTAAATCAGCGTACCTGTAGGTATTGCCATTTTTTAATAGATGGAGGGAAAACGTAGTGTATTGTCTCAAAGACTAGAAGTCATGTGTAAGGCAAAAATCAGTACCTTAAAATCTTTACTCTCAGTGCTGCTTTTAAAGCACGAAACTGTCCTTCAGAAAAGATACTCAAGATCAATGCTTTTGTTATCCTTTTGAAGTACTTGCATGTTGGCACTCTCTCTTGTGCTTCAGGTATGATGAATAACTTCAGAGGTGATGAATACCCCTATGCTGTATCACAGTATGAGACCTATGTGCCTAGCATCCCTGCCCCACAGGAGGTGATGGCTCACACTCACACATTTAGTGTCCTTCTCTTTGTGCTGTAAAAAAGAATACAAAAGCACCCAGAACAAATGCATTAAAAATCAGAGTTGCGTTTCAATGGAATAACTCAGCAACAGCATAGAGAAAAGATAATTTCAGGTGACACCCATGCAGAACAGATTCTCAAACTTGAAAGTACAGGCTTACTCAGGGCTGAGCCCAAAAACATACATAGGGGATACAATATGGAAGCAGCTATTCTGCAAGAAAGTGTGAGAACCTTTCCCTGAGGAACCCTTACCCCAGATCCACATGAGCACAAAGGAGAAAATTTAGGCCTGGAGGTGTTGCCAGAAGAGTAACATACCTTATGTAAAGCACATTACAAAAGCAAATGCTGAGCTAGCAAGAATCTCTCTCTAGTAGCAGTGGGAACCCCCTCCTGCTTTATTTTGTGAAGTATCTTTCATATCTTCTGCCAAAGACTTTAGGCGACATCAAGTTTTGCAAGGAGGCGAGTAATAATAGAGCCAAAACTTGGTTCAGACTGCCAATAAGGAGTCACTGCAGCCTGGAACAGTGAAAGGTCATCCACAAAGACATGAACACACATTTTTTTGCCCCAGATTCTGGACCAAGTGTTCTGAGGAAGAAGCAAACAGTTGGACTGGTTCCAAAGCATGGGGAGAACTTGTAATTAATCTTTTTGTAATTCTTTTCCCACCCTAAATCTTCCACATTTCCTGCCTCACTTAACTCTTTCCAAAGTATCCTCCTGCAATGTCACAGTTGCTGAGGCTTGATGCAGACCAGATACAGGCCAGATGGTCCCCTGAATGCCACCCTGAGGCACCTCTTATGGGTGACTGGTTTTTGGTGTCACAATTGCCACTTTCCAAGAGTGCTTTAAAGCTTGGTCTGAAAAATTCATCTTGCCCTTGAGCTTCAATAACTGCCTGACAGTCATTTCTTTTCACCTTTACTGGGCAGTTGAATATCAACTTCTTACACAGCTGTGCATTTTTAGGAACAGATTCATCAAGATGGTACAAAAAAGTTCAACAATGGGCAGCTGTACGCATAAACATTTCTCCAGGGGTACCCAGCAGGCACTCTGTGAATCACAGAGTGTTTTGAAATAAAAGAAGTGTAAATATATTTCCAATTTCAGAATTTAACTTCATTTGCTTTCCTTTGCAGCAATGAAATTAGAATTTCAGTTCATTTTCTCACCTTCTTTGTGTCTCTCTTTTCCCAGCTCTAGGGACATTAGCAAAGAAGATATAACACAACATCCCCCACACTGCAGCATGGATGCTTCTCAGGTTAGGAGTTCTGCTAGTACTTTAAAAGGAAAAGAGAAAGAAAGAAGGAAAGAAAAGAAGGAAAGAAGGAAAGGAAAGAAAGAAAGAAGGAAAGGAGGAAAGAAGGAAAGAAAAGAAAGAAAGGAAGAAAGGAAGAAAGAAAGAGAGAAAGAAAGAAGGAAAGGAAAGAAGGAAAGAAGGAAAGGAAAGAAGGAAAGAAGGAAAGTAAGGAGAGAAAGGAAGAAAAAAAGGAAGAAAAAAAGGAAGAAAGGAAGAAAGAAAGAAAGAAAAAGAAAGAGCCTGTTTTGGTTTGAGCTGTAGCCACACCTGTGGCTCCCCAAAGGCAGCAATCCAAAAAGCCAGGAGTACAGCAGGCTCATTTCAAAGTTTGTCCCTTTCTGTGGTTTTGGGCATTTGAAACCATTTTCAAATCCAGAGGTCCTTGCAGTGCTGGGACTGGAAAACTCAGAAGATGTGGAGTGATGCACACCATGGCTGTGCTTACCAAGCCCATGACCAGCTGTCTTTATATCTCCACAGAGCTGAGCTCATTTTAGCTCGGAATGGGGAGAAGTGAGCAGTTCTTGCTGTTCAGGAGTGACAGTCACCTGTGCCTCCACATCAGTGGTGTAAAGAGGGGCAGTACTACTCCCAAGATACTTTCCCTTCTCCCTATCCCATGGCTCTTTGAGAGCAAACTAGCAAACTAGCTATAAGCAGTTAAGCAGTCAATTTCAACTTCACTTTTTCTTTTTTTTTTTTTTCTTTTAATGTATTCATGTCAGTTTCTAAAACATTTGTCTCTACCTTTTGTCCATTTAGATTAACATCTGGACTAAAAACCTAGGTGCAAGAGGTCAAGAATTTCTCAAATAATCCTTCTATTGTGCAAGGTGATGCTGTTTGTTTAGAGCAGGTGCTGTCTCTGCTCTGAAGGAGATAAAATTGGCCTTGTTGCAGTTGGACAGTTTCTGGGGTGCACTTCAGAGGTTCTTTGGCAAGGCAGATGCATGCTTTAAGCATGCTGGAGGAATGATTGAGGACCCCCAGGCTACTGCAGGAGTGCATTCCACTGAAACACAAGAGGAGTGGATAGGCAAAAACCCTCTAGGTTTTCCAGAGTTGTTTATTTATTTATTTATTTATTTATTTTTTAAATTTTTTTTTAAAGAAGCGTTCTTCTCTGGAGTAAAAAATGGAAATAGAAAAAAGTAAAATTTTATCCTGATGAATAAAACAGAGAGAAGTGGTAACCAGTGGAATGAGGCTGTTGGAATCACCTTGTAAAGCTGTCTGTAGTATCCAGCCTTTACAGTGGAGGTCAAAGGCTTGATCTTTTTTACTACCTGTGCTTCTACTTGCCAAATCTCATCTTAGTGAAAGGTTTTTAAAGTGAGAGAAGGATCTGAAGTGGTGGGTGATACTCCCACCACCTCCAAAAGGCTAGGGAAAGGTTTCAGGAAGGAAAGTATGGCAGTTTCTCTCAGAAGAGTGCTAAGAATTCAGTTTCCAAATTTCTATCTACTCCTTCAGAGCAATTAAGCCTGTTTTTTGTAGTTGCCTGCTGTTGATTTTTGTTGTTTGTTTGGTTTGGGTTTTTTTTCTGTTTGCATCCAGTAAAGTATTTTCAGTGAACTTGATGCACAGGTGAAGTTGTGTAATCAAGTGATGAGCGTCTTTCCTCAAGACACCACCAGAAAAGAACCTTTTCTCTGCTTCTCAGCTATCCTATGCCAGCTTTGTAAGGAGCAGCTTGGGCCTACATGTGTGTTCATTGTGGATTTGGTATTGTCTCAGTTTGGGAAGACAGGTGTCTGCTAAGGAGGGCCAGAGCCTCCCCTGGAATAGAGAATGTAAACCCCCTCCCTCCGAATTGCTATAAAATTTAAATCAAGGGGCTCTCAGGCAGAAAATATGGGAGTAGGGATAGCAGTCCTTTACTAGGGAAGCAAAAAA
>VZRH01000233.1:439848-483100 GCA_013397555.1 Urocynchramus pylzowi | reverse complement strand
AAAAAAAAAATAAACAAATGCAGTAGATTAAAACAACACAGGCAGAGTCAGAACTCAACCTGACACCTGGTTGGTCAGGATGTAGTCTCAGTCCAATTGGAATTGTGGCTGCAGTCTTCCTGGACTCAGTCCTCAGGTGTGGTTCTGTTGGAGCAGAAAGAATCCTGTCGAAGCAAAGGTGAAAATGCTTCACACACCTACAACCAGAACCTGCTATCCAGGATCTCACACTGCTCCACTGCTGTAGTGAAATAGTACTTGCAGTGTCCCACAAAACAAGATTGAAATTGTTCTAGGAACTCTAATGGAGACTGGAACAACATGTTGGGCCTCTCTTCATGACAAATCCAAAATAATCCAAGGCCGGCTTATCTTTGGGAAAGTTCAGGTTCAAGTCAAAGACTGATACAAATTCTTCCATTGCTCTGGTGGACAAATCCAGGAAATTCAGAGATGCTCAAGAAAGGAGGCAACTTGGTTTTTGGAAGCTAAATAAAGGTATGATCTCTCAGTAGTCAAGAGGTATGAGCTATAGAGGTGATGCTGCAGAATTCTCTTCCTCATAATTCGGCAAATAGGTTTGTAGGGGACTGAACAGTTAAACTAGCCTGTTGCCAAGCCCACTAAATTCCTTTCTTGTAAGGATGGCACATTCCATAATGAATAGCTAAGATGATCTGTTCAATGAGCCATTTGCAAACTGCAGACTCTCTTTAAAGTAAGAGCTGTTACAGGACTTGTTTCTGTCATAACTGTTCTGAGCTATAAATACACAGTAAATTATCAGTCAGGTGTTTTCTACATGGCTGCACAGTATTCCTAACTTTGCACATAGGCATATTGTTTAACCCTTTCTTTTCTGCTCTCTGGCAATTAATAAGGCAGAAGGGAGGACCCACCATGTTAGTGAAATTCTTCAGGTAGCAGTGCTGGAACACTGAGGGGTGGCCCAGAATAGGATGTGGAAGAGGCTACACTGAAAGAACCTTCTTCTGTCTGTTGATAGGCATGCTTGATACATATCACCATGATGCAGAAGTTTGTGATGGTGAGTTTTAGTGACTTCACCATTTTGACATCTCTCCATGAATAACAGTGGTCCCAAATGTAATATCTGATCTGATTCTGCTCTCTCTCTATGAGAAATCATGGAGTAGTGCTCTCTGCAAGGGCCTGTCTCTGTGATGGGTCTGAACAAATCTGCACCAAGGAAAGCAGAAGCAGGACCATTGACAAGGGAAAAATAAAAGTCTTCAGAACTGCAAATTGGTTTCTGAGGTAGGAGAAATCTCCATGTGACTCTGGAAGATAATTTTTAACTGAAAAAAAAAAAGTGTGGGGGGAGTAATTCTTCTTTTTAAAAACTATCAATAAAAATACAACTTACAGATGCATCATCCCACATTGACATTTAATTCTGAAGAAACAGAATGAAGATTTACTGGGTTGCACCTAGGGCTCCAAAGACGAACAATTTTGCAGTATAAGATGGTGCATCTGGTTGCAAAAATTTGGTTTTGTTTCTTTAAATTTTAATTTCTGCAGCCTTCAGGCATACAGCAAGGAAGATTTTCTGAAAATTTCAAAGGGTGTATTTTGAGGACTGGTCACCAAAATCCAGAACTTAACACTGAAATAAAACTTGCTGACCCTTTCTAGCAATATTTATTAGAAGGATTGTCGTTTTCCAAACAAAACCTGATGCTCCCAGGTGGACACGGAAGGACTTGGTCTCGTTTTCCCATCTTCACTGGTGACTGCCAATAACCAGAAAGGAGGTATCATTCTGGGAGGTGCTGTATTAGCTGTATTTCACCTCTAAGAAAACCCTCCTGCATGGAAAACCTCTTTCATTGCTTTGTTAAGGTGGTTTGCACTGGAGTGTTAAAAAGAGCCATTCAGAGGGTCATGAATTTCACCCAAAGATCCTACACATGGCACAGATCTGACAGAAAGCTGACAGAATGCACAGACTTGTACAAGAGCTGTGCAAACCCAGTCTACAAAAACTCCAACCTCTCTAAGAACCTCCAATAACATTTCTCTTCAAGGACCCCCTATGCCCCTCAAAGCATGGCACCCTAATCTCAGTTTGGCTATCAAATTCAACTGGTTGTGGTCCAGAATTGGAAATTCAAAGCCCCAGGATGAGTGTATGTGGCAAAAGGCTTTCAGCCAACAAGTTTGGAAATTTGAAATTATGTGTTTTGAACTATAAGCAGCCTGAGAGTTGAGATATTTAATAACAATGACATGAGGCTGTGAATTTCTGTTTTGGAAAAAAAACCAAAAATAATTTTCAAAACCATATTCAGGTGTAAAATTCACTATAGAAGGTGGTTGCCTCAGGTTGAGATTCCAGGTTTAGAGACAAATAATAGCCATTTGACTGTCAGAATTGTTTAGAGCAAGGAGAGTACAACAACTAGGTCAGAAGGATTTTATTTCTCAACTTCAGATTAAATTAGAGCTGCTCCAAAACCACATTGCTTTAGAAGCGACAGATACATTTGCTCCTGCAAAAAGCCCAGTGTGAGTCTTGGCAGAGAGAAAGGGCTTTTGCTATGTCCATGAAAACATCTGCACAGGCTCCCTGGACCCTGGATGTGCGAGCAGGGGGGACCCAGCTGGTACTGAGAGCAGAGCAGGGGGAGGGAAAATTAACATCCTCCTGGGATGGAAGGCAAATTGGGTTGCGTGGCTCACACCAGCCTCACACTGACAAACAGCACTAGCTGGAGTTCCAGAGTCACCAGAGAGCTTGTTTTTTCACAAGGTCATGCAAGGTTCACCCACATCCTTCTTGCCTGTTGATCCTGAAATTACGTTAGCCCTGTGCCTCTGTTGCTGTGCCTGTGCACACTTTCAATTGCTTTATAAGCAACTGTCAGTACTGAAGTGGAGCTGTTTTCACAGCTAGAAAAGTATTTTCTGCTTGGGTTCTTCTCTTTTGGGTATGTCTAGTGCTGCTTATGTGGTTTTTCTAGATGGAAGTTATCCACAAGAGCTTCTTCAGGCTCTATCACAAATTTTGTATCAGAGGCTTCTTCACACCTGAAATAAAATTCACACTTTGCAAATAACAGTATTAGTTTCTAGTATGCATGTCTAACAGTGTGCTCTGCTCCAAAAAGTTTTCCTTTTAGGTTAAGAAAGGAGATTTGTTTCCTGATACTACAAAAGATACCCAGACTCTGACCTTTTGGGTTGCTTTGGCTGGACCATGGAGAGAAACTTGTCAAGCTTTTGTAAGGTATGGTAATGCCTATCAGCTGATGGGATGGTGCTAGAGTCAGTAAATCAAATCACTATGATCCTAAGGTGCTGATGACCATTCTCACTGCTGTCTTTTCTTGGCCATAGTTGTGGGTGTTTACATAAACAGAGAAATTTTATTAAGAAGCCAGAGGAAGGAACAGGGATACCTTGTGGACCAGAACTAGACACATTCTGGATGAAGTGTTGTTTGACATTCCTTTGGAGCCAAAAAATACTGACTTGAACAATGCAAATGGGACCTTGTGAGACTGTATAAAACCTGTCACTCATTGAATCCTAAATAACCACAGCACAGCTTTATCTTCAGTGTTACTTGGAATTGTATCAAGGAGGCTTTTTTTTTCTCCTTCTTTTTCTTTCTTTCATTCCATTTTTTTTAAAAAACCTCAAGGTCAAACAAAACATATGCTTAAAAATAAAGCTTTATCAAGAGAGATGGAGGACTAAAGGGCTTCCTATTTTTAGTAAGGGCAATCTAATCTAGGCAGAAGTTGTTCTGGGCCTCTCTCTGTTTTCCATGAAAGGTAGGTGCTCCTGGGATGGTTCCCAGGGCTTTCTGTTGTCTTCTGTGGCTTCTGTTTTCAGATGCAACCCAAGCCACTGAGTTTTATTAAGCAAGTATCCTGGAAAGTCTTGAGCAAAATGAGAGACAGCTGATAGTCCTAGAATACCAGTACTTTTAGTAAGGTCCTGCAGCTGTATCTCTGGGTTGTGAATTCTCATAGGCTTTGAGCCAAGCTCTTTTCCCCAATCCTCCCCCAGCTACTGATATGGTCCTTGACAGGGGAAAGCATCTGTCCAACTGAAAGCACAGAAAGTGATTAAGTGCTTTCTTAATCAGGGCCTTGTAACTCTTATATTTGACTCTTGGCTTAGTCAAAGCCAGCTATTTCAGTAAATTTAATGTGGAATTGGATGGAAATGGTAATGAGACAGAACTTTTCACTTCTAGGTCATCACTGAACAATTTTTCAGGAAGGAAAACCCTATAAAATTATTGCTTGAAGGCAGTCAAGAGTGCATTTGAAATGTTGAAGCACAAATATCTTGGCTGGTCTGACTGCTTTGTATTGCCAGAGTTATGGGAATTTGCTTGTGAGTTTACTATGCTGAGACAAGAAAATTACTTTTGAAACACCCAACAGACATCTTTTCCCTAAGATGGGAAAAAAAAACCAAACAAAAACCCAAAACAAAACACCACAGTTCTTCTTCTGTAACCAGGAGAAAAAGAAATTCCTCTCCCATTAGCCTGAGACTTCAAGCTATATCCCATATAGAATGAAAAATTGCAGAAGAGGTCACTAAGAAATCTGTCTGGTTTGTCCTGACCTGTAATGCCTGGACCTGTGCATTGCCTCTTTTAGGATGCTGAAGAAAAGGGAAATAATCTGATTGCTGGGAGGATTGAAAGTACTTTACAGAAAAAAAAAAAAGCTTTAGTGAGCAGCAAAATTATCACCAGTGTGTTCAAACTTATTAAAAAAAATAAAATAAAGCCAGATTTCTGTGTAACCTGATGATTTTATGCTTGGGAAGGAACAAACATTAAGCAGAATGAGATATCTGGTAGTGGGGAAGTAACAGAGAGCCAAAGCTGCAAACCACCTTTTTTTTTTATTCTAACGCAAGAGTCAATCTCATCTAAGTTTGCAGGAAAATTTGCCATGCCTGGGTCATGTGGAAATCTGAAGCAGGCTGCCCTCCTTTCCATCTCTTCAGTGCTAAGCAATGATCTGCATCCCCTGAAGTTTGGAGAGGAAATATACATAAAGCCTGTAAGTATTTATGAGAGCTATAAAAAAGAGCTTTGCGGTAGTTGACATGGGAAGTGATTAAAGTACCTTATAGGCAAAGATTGCAGAAAAGAGGGAGAAGTGATGCCAGAAGAGAACCTGGCAACAATCCCGAGGTAACGATAAGTGACTTTAAGAAGTAGGAGTTGTGGGAGGAAAAGCAAAAAAAAATTAAATTGAAGCAGATTGCAAGACTTTTGGCCTTGGGGACTGAGCTGCAGACTGTAGATTGCTGGAATTGCAGTCACAAAAGGAAGGTGATGTCTCACCCTGCTTGTGACTCAGAATTTACTGGTCAAAGCCCACAAAAACAGCAGTTCATCAAGATTAACTTGAATTTGAAAGGACTCAATTTCCCAGGCATCTCAGCTTTCTCCATCTGTGTTTACACAAATGGGTCTTGGGTCTCTCCAGGGCTTAGCAAAAAGCTGCTCCACATAGAAACACACACATGGGCCATGTTGCCAAGGGGGATCTCTCTGAGTGACTTGTTTCCCAGGCTGATATTTTTTCCTTTTCTTTTTTCCTTTTTTAAAATTTTTTTATTTTGTTTTGTTTGGTTTGGTTTTGGTTTTGTTTTTTGTTTTGTTTTGTTTTCCTATTTATCAGGTGGAGCATGTGTTCAGACCTGTCCTTAGACATGACATGAGCATTTGCAGATGAAATGATACATCAGGGGACCACACAGTTATCATGATCAATAATGAGTATAACAGTCTACTTTGGGAAGTCTGAGTTTTGGACTCTTCACATCCCAAATGGTGCTGAAATGGCTTCTGATCAGATGCCCTTGCAAATGTGGAGGAGGAAATGTACAGGCAGGAAGCATGGTGTGCAGAAAGGGAGAGCAATAGAAACATATAGACAAATTTCAAAACTATTCAGGAAACTGTTGTGAGTAAAGGGTACATTTACTGAAATTGGACCAGCTACAGGAGAAGAAAACAAGGGCTGAATTCATCAGGACATGCTGAATAAATGCCTTAGACACTAAGAATTGGCCTATGTCCTCCCCAAAACTCAACAGCCTGCTACTCAGCTTTCACCAGGGTCTGCTTATGGTATTTTAGTTTAGGTATTTCAACTGTATCAGTGTGCAGTCTGTCTTCTGTTGCATTGCTGTGTTACAAAGATGAAGTACAATGACACAGAGAAAACTCATTGATCTGTGAATACAGAGCACATATGTCTTGATAGGCAATTATATTTCTTGATTTTGGCACTTTTGAGTTTTCTTTGGGTCACACTAATGTCAGGAAGAACTTCAGATGCTGAAGCACACTGAGAATCAGTGTGTAGCTGTGGGTTCATGTTCGAATTCAAATGTCAACCAGCTGGGTTCAGATCATCATCATATTGCAGGAACATATTTGGTGAGCTTCTGCAATGATATTCTTTGAACCTGATACTATTCATGATTATTATTAATTACCTAGATTGAATGAAAATAAAATATGCTATTGAAAGTAGCAGGTAACATAAATTTGAAAAGATCATGAGAGGACAGTCTTGTACTTCAGAATTATCAAATATAAGTGGAAGAATAATCCAGGGGTTTGAGAAGGAATAAGATGAAGTTCAATAAAGAGAAATGCAAGATACAAGTGCTATACTTAGGCAAGGACAATCAGATGTACAAATAAGGGATGTGCAGTAGCCAGTAGAGAAAGATCTGGAGCAATTGTGAATCGCAAGCTGAAGAGAAGTCAGAATTAAGATTGCCATGAGAAAAGCAAACACCATACTGGGATATATAAACCAGAGTACCATCTGCATGACATTGGACCTGATTTTTCTGCTGTATTCTCCTCTCCAATTTTGGTCACTGTTGTTCAAGAAGGATGGAACTGGTTGAACAATGTCCAGAAGAGACCAACAAGAATGATTAGAAGTCCAGAGAGTGTGACTAAGGAGGAGAGATTGAAACATGGGGGTTATTTAGTCTAGAGAAGATCAGCCTAGGAAAGGATATGATAACAGTCTTTAAATACATGAAGAGAAAGAGAACAATTTGTTCTTTATGTCCAGGGTGCAGAGGAGAAGGGTTAAAGTATAACAAGGGACACGTAGGTTAGATTTCATGAAAAAAACTTACCTAATAGGAAAGATAAATGAAACCCTGAAATAGCCTGAGATTTGGACTTCATGGGAGATTTTTCAAGGCAGGTTGGACATAGCATGTCTCAGGAATGACAGAGGGAGGACAGGTTTTGTCTGTGGGCAGGCAGACAGAGTTGATGGCACTGAAGAAAGTCACTTGCAGTTCTATTTTGTGCACTGTCTACAAACAACTGTGACAAGTTCTTGCTGAGATATGATAATCACGGTAATATGGAATTTCATAGGAGTGGTAGGTAATTCAGGCTGTTGTTTTTTGCCCTTCTGTACCATCAAATGTCATAGTCACAACAACAAATGTAGGCATCTCCTCAGGTCTCCAAATTCATATACAAGTGGCCAAAATGCTTCCTTCTACCCTTGGATAAATGAGACATTCAGCAAAGCAATAAGTACCTGGTCTATAATCCAAATGCCTCAACAAACCTGGATTTCTATTGATATTTGAAAACCTTTACTACATTTTCATGATACTATGTTCTAGTAAGAATAAGAGTACAAACTTAAATAGTGCAAAACACCCATCTCTTTGTGGACAGAAAACTGTATTTCCTGAGTCTTAGGAGACCATCTTCATAGGTTCCTATCTTATGCTTGCTAACATTAGAAGTGTCACCAGGCTATGGATAGGATCCTGAAAGGTGCAAAGGTTGTCAGCATTGCCCATGGTAGTGGTAGCCTGCATTCACCTTTGGGGTAAATACTATGGGTTGGAGAGGATCTACTAAAACCTTCATCTAGGCTCACTGCCTGGGCATTTATTTGATTTATTCTATGGAAGTAATCTCTGTTGCTATACTGCATTTAATGATAGGTGGTGTATTAGAACCATTAGAATGCATGCTGGAGACCTGTCAGGGTTGCTGAGACTTGGAGGCCGGTCCTTGCTGAGAGGTGTGGGTTTAGTTACTGCATTGTTTCCTAAGTGGTGGGAAGCTCTAGGTCTGCAAGCATGTTCTTTGACCCCACTCGAGTCTGGTGCTTGCTCCCATGGATACCCAAAAACTCTGGGAGGGCCAGCTTACTCCTGTGATTTATGGAGACTTTTTGTTTCCCTGGCAGACACAGAAGACCCAGCCATATCCTACCTTTGCCCACAGGCAGGTACCACCCCCACAGCCTGTGTGCCACAGGCTGCAGTGACCAGCTGTCACCCAATCCCTGCCACAGGCAGGGGAGGAGGGCAGACCTCCTGCCATCCCAGCGTGACTTGGGGAGGAGAAATCTTTCCCTGCCACTCCAAATAGAAACAAGCTAAATTGTGCTTCAGGTGAAGTGAGGAAGAAGGATGATTCAAGGCCTCTGAGGGTAGGCAGAAGTGAGGTAGTCCACGGGGTAAGTTCAGTTTTAATTTGCTCTGCTCTGTGGGCAGGGGTCAGCTGTGATGCACCATTTTGTCACATGAGCCCAGAAAAGTGGTTTTGTCACTGTCAGTAATGAACGTCAGTTCTGTTACTACAGCCCCAGAAGGAGAAAAAGACAGAATTGCTGTGCAAAGAGGGCCAAAAATTTCCATAATTTTTCCTTCCCCCCCTTCTCTGTGCACCATCCTCCCTCGTGCTGCCAAAGAAAAGAGCCCCTCAGAGGTTACCCTCCGCCTTTCTTGAATTCACATGACTTTGCTGCTTGGGATCCTTCACCCCCTGTGTTTAACCGAGGTTATGAAAACCAAGCTGCTTGCTCTCTGTTTGTTTTCAGTGATCTTCTCTGTGTGCTGCCAGCAGCCAGAGCCATGGCCTTTCCCAATACAGGGCATCACAGTGAGCTCCGAGTGCACCCAGGGTTGACGGGAGAGGTGCAGGAGACAGCAGCCAAGCTGAGCTTATGTAAAAAAATTCAGGTCAAGGCCTCACCAAGATTTACAGTGCTTTGTGTTCAAGGTACTGGTGGTTGAGCTTAGGTCATGTTTTTCCTGCTGCTCTGAGGCAGAGACAAGCTGCAGGGTACTATGCAGGGACACAGTGGCTCTCAAAGAGCATGACCAGTCAGCTCTGCAGCTGCACTAGTCTGAACCCTGGATGCAAGAACCAGCAGCAGCTGGGATTTCCACTGGAGCAATTTCCATAATCCTTGGGCATGCTGCAGGTATGAAATTGTGTGTGGAAGAATCCTGGTGGGCCAGCACTTGAGAAATGAATTGGGCAGTTGCCTACAATGATGGCAAATCCCCACAGCACTGGAAAGTAGCATTTCCAAATTGTATTTAGGTGACTTAGAAACTTACACCCCATCTTCAGGCTTGGCAGGCTCATATCTATGAAGCATTTTTGTTGGGAAATAGGATTCTAAAACTTTTGACACTCAGCACTAAGTTAACTTAAATCCCACTGATTTTGGCATTATTGGAACATAATTCCTTCTACAGCGGCTTTTAAAGAAGTCCTAGTGAGAAGGAACAGCGGGTGAAAAAGTCAGAACAAAAATTAGAAGGGCAATAGTTTATGGATGCATTGCAGGGTAAGATTAGAAATGTATCTATTTATCTCTGCTGTTTCACTGGCTTCTCTTTTGGTTTTGACTTTTGTGGAATATATTTAATCACTCTCAAATGTCAGAGCATGAATGTGGGTGATGCTGTCCCAGATGGCTAGCACAGAGCATGGGCTTCTCACACAAAGCAGGGGGACATGTGTGAACGCCCGGAGGACTTTCTGTGCTGATCCTGTTTCGTGACTTCCTTTGAGACCACAAAGCAGTGCATGAGTCCTCCTTTGTACTTTCTTGTTCAGCTGTGTCTTGAAAGCTGGCTAGCACACATCCTAGGGAAGATCCCCGAGGTTGGCTCTGTGCTGTAAGATACTTGTCTTCTATGGTAAGCAGGGCACTTCCACCAGGGAACATCTGGGGCTGGAGATGAATGAGACCATGGGGGGGAAATCACATCAGCTAGTCCTGAGCTGTAGCAGCTACTCAGTTCTCCATGCAGCTGCACTGAACAAGAAATCAAGCTGTGCCTTGTGTATCTTGACACGCAGTTGAATGAGAGGAACCAAGCAAGCTTGTTATTCCAGAGCTGGTTATTGATCAGTTTTTTATTTTCTTTTTTTTTTTGGGTGAGTATGGGGAGTCTAAAGTTCGTAACACAGTTTTTCTACAGATTTTAGTGTCTCTATTCCTCACCAGGTCACAGACACGGGGAGGTTGTGGCCACTTCCCTGGGGAGGCTGTTCCCATGCCCAAACCACCTTCTGGTGAAAACCTTTTCCTGATATCCAACCTAAATCTCCCCTGACTCAGCTCCATGCTGTTTCCTCTAGTCCTGTCAATGGTCATGAGAGAGAAGAGTGCTGTACTTGCTCCTCCTCTTCCTCTCATGAGAAAGTTCAGACTGCAATGAAGTGTTCCCTCAGTCTCCTCCAGGATATATGGACTGAGTATCCTCAGCTGCTCCTCAAACAACTTCCCTTCACCATCCTCGTGACCCTCCTTTGGATGCTTTGGACTTTGATGGGAATGTTGACATAACTGATCCATAATGCCAGTGACCCACAGTAAGATATTTGCCTTGGTTGAAAAGCATCACTCCAGGCCAGGAATTTGGATCAGAGTGGGGCAGAGCATTAAGAAAGCTTCTGGTGCCACATGAATGAGGCTGTCCTGCCAAAGCCAGAAATGGTACCTGCTTTGGTACAAAGATTCAGTCTTGATTTGTGTTTATATTTCATTTAGCATGCTGGTGCCCGTGCCAGTATGAACCTGTAGATATTACTGGATTGCAATTCTTAAAAGTAGTTTTTGCATTTGTTCTTAGTCCTTCATGCTGAAGTTTTATTTCCTGCTGACTAGGAACTGTCCATACTAGCTTTCTGCATTTCCTGCATGAAAAAATTTTGCCCAGTTTTAAGTCAATTTAAATTATCTCTTCTTGAAAGATAGAGGGCTTGAAATGTAAATAATTTAAGTAATGAATTTTCTACCTTTGCTACAACAGTTTTTGTCCCACTAAATAGCCATGGACTAGGTAGGGAAGGTCTTGGTTTACCTGAAGTTCTTGGAATAGCTTTTGTAACAATGCTTTCTATGGTAGAGGTTCTCATCTAGTGAACTCACCATTCTGTCCTTGTTACTGCTAGCCTATCATCATAACCAACTTATCATAAACTCAAAAAAACCCCAAACTTTTTTGTTCTGGAGATGTTTTTATGCTGCTTTAATTTGCCTTATAACTCTGTTTTTTTTTCTCTTGTAGCTAGCCTTGGAGAAAAAGAAAAAGTCCTTCTATGCACAGATAACAGAGTTTCTGTTTTAACTCATGTAACAAAGGCTTGTGTTTTTGTTGTCATGGCTGCCACGTTTTGTTCCCATAGCACTGTCTGTGTGTACGTGGATGTGATTCATTACCTACAGACACTAGAACCTACACCCTGTCCTGCTGTTTGTACTCAAACTGCTTCCCCATAATAGAACAAACAAATATCTCAGATCTGCCTCTTGGTGGGTTCAAGCCAATATCCAAGTTGTTTGGCTTTGATCCATCTCCAAGGACCTATCAATTAATTTACAAAAGCAGGGTTGACAAAGCCATGGAATATTCCATTGTGAGCAGCAGTCAATGCACGTTCTATATTTTAACATAAACTGATGTCCTCCATTTCCATGTTATATAAGGCAGCATCCACAAATGTATGATCTTAAAGATTATTCAGAGGAAAAGCATAGGAATAGAGCATTCCTGTCATGACAAAAGAGCAAAATTTAACAAGTTTAAAATGTCAGCTATCAGTTGTAGGGGGGGAATATGTCGTGCCTGAAGTTTTCCTGCAATTCCTGAATGACTGGAGTGCTTGGTGTAGTGCCTGGTGTACTGACGGGAGAGCCTGGAGTGCCACATGCAAAATCAAGTCACAAAACGCTCAGTAAATTTATATGTTCTCTACCTAGCCCATGCAAACAAAACATGCCCATTTGGATATTATTTTTTTTAACAGAATCACAGAATCATCAGGGTTGAAAGAGACCTTCAAATCATCTTCTGCAATTACCAACCCAGCACCACCACAATCATCCCTACCCATATGCTCAAGTGCCACATTCAGACACCTTTTCACCATGTCCAGAGACAGTGACTTCATCACCTCCATGGGCAGCTTATTCCAATGCCTGACCATTCTTTCAGGAAAATTTTTCTTCTGATATCTAATCTGAACCTTCCCTGGTGCAAATAAAGCCATTTCCTTTCATTGTTTTGCTAGAAACATGACAGAAGAGACCAAACCCCACCTGGCTACAACCTCTTTTCAGAGAGTTGTAGAGAGCAATGGAGTCCCCCTTGAGACCTTCTCCAGGCTAAACACCCCAGGCTCCCTCAGCTGCTCCTTAAAGAACTTGTGTTCCTGACCCTTCACCAGCTCCACTGCCCTTCTTTGAACGTGCTCCAGCACCTCAACATCTTTCTCATAGTGAGGGGCCCAAAACTGATCACAGGACTCAAGGTGTGAACTCACCAGTGCTGAGTACAGGGTGACAGTCACTGCCCTGGTCTGGCTGGCCACACTATTTTGATACAGGTCAAGATGCCTTTGGCCTTCTTGGCCAGCTGGGCACACTGTTTGTTCATATCCAGCTGGCTGTCCACCAGCACTGCAAGTTTCTCTCTGCTGAGCAGCTCTCAAGCCACTCTTTCCCAGTCTTACAGCATAGATCCTGTCCTCCCTTCCAAGTTACTATAAAACATACTGCCTACAAGTAGGTGTAGGTGTACACTTAGGTATCACCTGTGAACATGATAAATAATCAAAAATGTCTTGTAAATTCACTCTTTTCATGTATAAGTTCACTAATCAGTACTAGAATCTCTTAGATTGGAGCCTGTTTCATCAGCTCTCACAAGTATAAAACAGAACACTCAGTCTTCAAAGTGAAACCCCTTGCTTTACCACTAAACCACCCCCACTTGGATTTCCTTCAGAATTCTTCTTTTTTTCTTTTTCCTATATATTTTACTGCTGCTTCCTTTCTCCTCCCCATTTTCCTCAATATCACAAGAAAATTCCCTAAATATTTCTCCAAAATCTCACATCAAAACCCTGAGGTCTGCCCAATTTCATTTTCTTTTAATAAAAGGCAATTCCCCTTCCCTTCTTTCAAGCAATGTAACAAATTCATTTTGTAGAATTAGCCTCTGAAAAACTACCCTGACTCCAGCTTCTACAGGAAATGAACTATGTCCCTCCATGGAAGAACTCCCTGGAATGTAGCATTGGAGACAAAGAAATTTGGGAAGACATGTCATATTTCCCATGGTTGAATCTTGCTAAGTGCTTGTCCTTTCTCGTATTTTGTGGCACTAAACTCCATATGTTAACATTGTAGTGGAGGGTTTTTCAGTCAAGTTGCCACAAGTATAACAAGGTGTAATAAGGAGAAAATAGGGAATAATTTAAAAGAGAGGGTATCTACATCATGTGGAAGGTTTAATTCAAGGCTGGATATTTGCCTGAAGAAAGAGTATTTCAAACTGGAATTAGATGAGAAGACTCTTAAAGGCTGTGTTAGAACAGAGTAGACTCTTTCAACTTCTCATGTAGGAAGTATTTCAGTTCCCCAAAACTGCATCATGACTTTCAGCTTTCATTGGCTGCTGTCTGGATAGATGCCAGCACAGAGGAGGAAAGGGAAAACATGTTCTTTTTCTTTCGCTCCAGCTAGAAATCTGGTTTCAAGGAAAATATCTGCTCTGCCTTTCATCAAACTCAGTGTTGGGCCAGTTGATGCATTAGGGCTTGGGGATATCCATGCAGTGTTCTAACAAGAGGGACTCATTTGACTGCCATGCAGCCAAGTGTCCTCTGTGTGGCCTCATGGGATGGGCAACTGTCAGGTGGCCTTTGCAGGAAAACAGAGTTTTCTTTGCAGAGGTGGAGGTTTGGGTTCTGCTCTGCTTATCTCAGGTAGGTTCCCTTTACCTGGTCAGAGTCCAGGCCACTTCTAATGAACAGGCCATTCACAGCTCTGCAGCAAAGTAAACAAACAGGATCTGATCACAAACAGCTCATTATCTTCTCCATTTTCTGAATCATCACATCCAGCTTGGAATGGGAATCCCGTCTAAGCTGGTTGTTTTTGGCAAATCTGACTATCCCTTGTGACCAGAAGTGACTGGTTTCTTCCCTTTATTCCCCCACACTCTGCTGAACATAATACAAGATACTTTCTAGCCTCCGTTGTGGGTAAAGACAAGGAACCAAAGGGACTAGGAACTCTTTCCAGTGGCAGCCCTGCTGGAACAGAGCTCCAAGCAAAGCAATGTGGAGAAAGGACAGAGAACCTGTCATTTGGGCAGCTCCCTTTCAGAGTAGTAACAGCAGCAAAAGAGAGGCCAGAAAATGGCATTTTGGGGTGGGAGAGATGGGTAAGAAGCCATGATGTGGGCTGGAGTGCATTCACTGAGCGTTCAGAAAAGAGACAGTTTTCAATAGGATCTTGAAATGCACTGCAATCTAGTAAACATGTGTGTGTCAGCAGCAAAGGCTTGGGAGTACTCTGGGGATTTACTTATTTCCTGGAGACTCTGACACAAAGAAAAAAACAATAGAGGAAAGAAGAGGAAGAACTACATGCCAGTTTCTGTGCATAACATGGGAAAACACACTTTGTATCAATGAAATATTTTATCTCTTCTGAAATAGGTCAACTTGTGTCCTCTTGAGTACTTTAAAGCATAAGACAGGACAGAAAATTCAAAATTAAGAGCTCTTTTGAACAGGAGACTCCAAATGTTTCAAAGAATGCTAATTTTTATCTTTGTAGATTTTTCGTTAATACACAACAACCACAAATGAACAGTGTGGCAAAAGCCAAAAAGAAATGTGTAAACTTGCAAAAAAATCCCATGTGAAAAATTTTCTCTAGGGAAAAAAAATTACATTTCCACAGTTTAAAAACATGAAAAAGCTGGGGACAGAGTGTTTTAATCCTTCTTTGTGTATCTGGGAAAGTGGGTGTCAGCGCCACTCTTTTTTCCCTTCTTGGATCCCAGTGGGTGCCACAAGAAGCAATTTTCCTAGCCATGCTGAGAGGACATAAATACCACAGAGGATTTTCTTCAGATTTGAAGCCAGTGCTCTGTCATAACATGGACAATACCTTGGAGGTGCTGAAGTACTAACAAAAGGAGAAGTGATTCAGGCCTGCATATGGGTTTCTGTGTCAGAACTGAGCCAAGACTGCTCAATCCCATCACAGACAGGCAGGAGATCTGAGTCAGTGAGGGTGGTAGAAAGGAATGAGTACATCAGAGCCTCCCAATTGCACATGATGAACCAGTTGGAATATCAGCACAACTCAGCCTTTCCCTCCAAACACACAGAGATGCTTTATGCAGCTCTCACTGTGCAGGGGAGATGGACAGTTCTCCATTGGATACAGAGGAACAACATGAAAGTCCAGCATAAACATGCCTCTGTCAGAGCCATCGCTGCCCACCTCCTCCCCATCACTTACTCATCCCTCCCATGGGCAGGACTGGAGAGGAAATAGCAGTGGAAAGCACTAGACAGGCCTGCCCAAAAAGAAATTGAGCAGCTGCTGGAGCCTCAGAGTGACACTGGAGTAAATAGTTTGTGTCTGTAATGACAGGAGCTTAATACAGGGATCATCATGCATATGACAGACACTGGGTCCCTTTGTGTTGTGGGCATATGGAAACCAACACATTCAATTAATTCCATGCTTCTGGACCATGTTGTTGTGTGTGTAGATCCATTCCAGAAGACAGACTGGAAAGCCCTGGAGCAACCACTGCTGTCTTTCAAGGGGTACATCCAAGCCTCTTTGAAAATACTCAGTGGGGAATGTTTACTCCAGATATTGTCCTCCAATGCAAATTGCATTTCATCATGGGCCTGGAATAGTAGAGGGGAAAAAGGACTCCTTAGTATAATGGGCTCAGACTGAAGTCCTAAAAGCCAAGCTCATGTTTTGAAGCTGTAGGGAACCACTGTTGACAATAGCAAAACATGGATGACAGTGGAAGGAGTTGTAGGAAACACCTAGTGGGGAGAAGATGGCCTGAACAGCACAGTGAACTTCTGTAGGGAAGGAACAAGAAGCATCACATCAAAGTAAAACTATAAATTATACTTTGTGTAATAAATTACACTTTGGTTAGCCCAAAACAGCCAAATCATCACAGAAACTATAACAACAATTTATTTCCCTCTTAAGGTCATGTTACTCAGCAGCTGGCAAAGTGGAGGCCCCTTCTTGATGATCTGTTTCCCAGATACAGTGTCTGTCTTACTATCATTAACCTGTTTCCTACATGATAAATTAAAAATCTTGAGGCTGCTGAGACAGAATGTGCTAATTAGGAACTGAAGGGGCATTTTGCAAGGTATGATTCACTGTGCTTGGACACTGAGTGATAGTGCGCGTTGGCAGAAGGTATGCAAATTGACAGCAAAAAGTAATTTGAACCCACGATATCTTCCCCCAAGTATTCTCAAATTCAGGAAGGTCAGAAATGACAGAAATAGAAAGCCCTCTTTGTATGATACATCTTCAGAAAAAGTGGAGTAGTCCAATATTGCAGTACACTTTCATGAGGATGAGGTGATTTGCCAGCTCAGGGACCATGGAGCCAGAGAGCACTGCATCCCACAAAGAGCATCCCACAAAGAGCAGACCCTCCCAGCCTGAAGATGGATACATTTAAGAGAGTGCCAAGCTAAATGGACAGGCTGCTGCAATGAAGACACCAAAGTCAGGAGGAATGACATGGAGATAAGAAGCAAAATTAAAATATACACACAAAATGAAACAACCAGTTGTCAAGGCCAAAATAACCCCTCATCCTTTAGCCTTCACAGACAGAAATTCTATACATCAGGGTCAAGAGTTCCCACCAAGTAAAGGATACTCCTCTCAGATGAACTGGTTATCCAAAAATTTAGCACTGAATTCCCAGCTGATAGGTAAGTCAGTAGATGATGCTGAGAACATCTTTCACTAGACAGATGAGACCCTTTTATTCAGGGTCAAGGAAAGACCAAAAATACTGTCCAGCACTCAGTGAGACTGGCTGGAGCTTTGTCATAGACTTCATTGGTGCAAGACTTCCAGTATTGCTGTTGATCTGAACCTTGCTCCTGGCAGATCCTCCTGGTCACCAACCTGAAGCCCTCCCATACAAACTAATCCACCAAACTTCTTTTTTGTCATGCAGGCAACTAGCAGAAGACCAGGTCATGTAATCTATGCCTTCTTTCCTATAGGGTCACTTTCATTATCCTGACCCCTGACCCAGGTACCTCTGAATGTCCTATTTTCTCCTTACTTCAGTGAACCCCAGATGTCTGTTCCCTGCCCCTATTGGTCAAAACCTTCTCCAAACTGATTCTCTAGATGTATAAGGCCAGGTAAATCCAAACCCAGACAAGGAAAGAAACTGGTAGAGGCCTCCAGACACAACATGGTGTTGGGACACATGGGCTGGAACGGTGTGCTACACTAAATGGTGTTGGCAGGAGAAGATGGGGAGAACAGTCTTTTCCAGAAAATTCATGCCTCATAGGTACAGCTCTTCCTGACAGAGCAGAGCAGAGCCAGAAAAAAATGCTCATCCAGGCTGGCAGACACTGTTTCACCCACAGCCATCTTGGAACTGCTTTATTCCTTTCTATAATCTCACACAACACTGGCAACAACGAGATAATCAGGAGGACAATGTCTTCATTTAGTGACTGATGGTTCCCCCTCCTTTCTGGTAAAGACCTAGGCTTGTGGTTGGAGGTCAGCTGGGATGCAAGGGCAGCCAAGTAGCTCTTTCAATCCACAATGGGATGGAGCAGCCATTTTAATAAAAGGGAGAAAGAGCTGTTTCCTCTGTGGCTGAAAAAGCTTGTAATTGACCTGGCAGAGCATGCAAACCCTGATTTGCATGGGAAATGCTCTATTTTCCCTTACACATGTGCTTCTTTGTGACACTGCTGGGGACTGCTATGCTGCTGTCTGCAGTGTCTAGCTCTTAATTAAGTGCAGTAGGGTCTGTTGAAACAGTGGGACAGAGCAGGAGACTGCTGGTAAAGCCCTCACCAAAGACAGCTCAGACAGCACAGCCAAACCTGGAGGAAAGTGAAGCAGCTAAAACAGAGTCCCATCTCCCACCTCACAGCATGGTCTGAGCATAGAGCAGACTACACTACCTGTATCCAAATCTTACTGTGCTTTTTACTCCACTCTCGACCTGGAAAGTATGAGTGTTTTCCCACATCAGGCTAAAAAAGAGTCTTATAAAGAGCTGAAAATCAGGGTGAGTATTACCTGCAAAAAGAGTCGTACCTGCCTGTATGACTTCCACATCATGATCAGCCATTTGCTGATCTCTCATTTGTCCCAAGGTTTGCACAAGCTCAGATCAAAAAAAAAAATTCCATGTCATATCCCAAGAACAAAGTATTGAACATAGCAAACAGGTGTATACAGAAATAGGAGGACACAAGGATTCCAGCTTATTTTGTAGCTATGGTTTTGCTGATATTCAGCATCAAGAAAAAGCTAAAGTGAACAGATCAGGGGATGGATGAGAGAGTATAAATGCTCAGTAGGTATATGGATTACATGTTAAAAGTGCACTGGCTGTGTCAACCCAGCATTAGCTGCTCACTCACCTTTCCATGGAGGTGGCTGGCTCAAAGGAGGGGGATCTAATAGGTTTCTTGAATCAGTGTGTTAAAATTCAGTATTCATTAGATCCTGCCTTTGCTGAGTCTCTTAAATGTGGGAGAGACACCACTGATTTGCTTCCAAATTCTTGTCAGGAATCTAATTTCTACCCATTTTTTCTTTGTCATTTATTTTTCTCTGGTGCATCATTTCTTCAGCTCCTCTCCTGTTTCCTTTATCTCCATCTGTCTCCAAACAGTACTGTTTGCCTGCTGCAAAATAGATGCAAGTATTGCCAATTTATGCTTAAGTTTCTTTTCTTCCTCTCTCTTTATAGTATACTGAGTCACGTAAGAGAGAGATGAGGGAATCTGCCTGCCTCATGGCAAGATTGCCTTTGCTGAAATGGTTTGTCTAACCTGCTATTAAAACCATTCAGAGATGGAGATTTCACAAGTGCCCCAGGCAATTCTATTGCCTAAAAATAGACTCCTGTTTATCAAATAGTCTGAAACTATAATCTGTAGCAAAGTATTATCTTATGCTCTACAGCACCAAGGCTGGGACAAGTGAAGAGGTCAAAATAATCTTCTGCCATCATTCCAGGGTCAAGAGAAGTCCTTAGTGCACAGTCTTCTGCATTTAGTCACAGCATGTCTCCTGGCTGCTCTGTGTACTGAAGATGCTTGAGCTGGTTCTGATATGTATATGCAAGGACCCATGGTAAACAAAAATTAGTATCTTAGTTGCTGAGATTACAGCTCTGAGTTGTGGCTACTTCCCTCCACACTCAGACACCTACAGCCACACCCACACCTTCCTTGGAAACTATCTCGGGTTTCAGTTCCAGAGGAGCAGCTGTGGGACAAGATGAGATAGGTTTTTTGGGAGAAGACTGGCTTTGTTTGTGGTTGGGATTACTTTTACTCCAGCATAAGAGAATAGAGATAGTCAGATGAAAGATTAAGAGTAAAATTGAGAAGCATTTTCTGTCTCCAGTGTTATAGTGAACAGAGATTTTTCCAGGTGAACAGATTTCTAATGTCTCCCCACATATCACACTTCTGATTGAAAGCTCCAGCATCATGCATCTTTGACCCTCACAGAAGTGTTGGGCTTTTTGGTGAAAAAAACCCAAACAAATTAAACAAATCAGGGGTCACCCAAGGAAGTGTATACTCTGGTTGCATGTTCTATGAGCATGATAGGGCTATCAAGCATCAGATTTTGTGTTCTGGACTCTTATCTGAAAAGAAGTTAAAACCAGATACATATTTTCATAGAAAATGCCAATGACTCTAGCTCTTTTGTAAATGAACCATGACTTGCTTAGCCCAGGCTCATGAAGCAGATCTAAAGATCTCAGGAACAACTTCTCAGTTGGTGCCTGAGTGAAATACTCAACATGATAAAATGAAAACAACCCCTGTCCTGTTCATTGGTCATAGCTGTGGTTCTTGAATGATCAATAGAGCTGAGCTAGGAGTGAAGGGGAAACACAGGGTCTTACCTTGCTTCCCTTCCCACTGAGTTGTGGTGAATGTTACCATTTATTTGCTGGCATTGCTCTCTTCTCTGCTGACTGCCAGCCACTCTGATCTTCAGGCAGAATATTAATGACTAATGATGTGAGCAAGTTTCCCAGAGGAATGCTGCTTCTCTCTTCTGCCTCTGGGTTGTCTGGAGGTCTACCTGGGACAGAGCAGCAGGAAACCCTTTGGTGCTGAACAGCCCAACTGTAAAGGATGTGCCCAGTGGTGGCTCTAGACAATGTGTGAACAATGAGATCACAACAAACCCCTAATTTAAAGAAGGGAGTTTTGTTCCAACTCCATGTGCTTCAGAAAGCTGTAGGGCAGTCCATACTGCTCGTGAACATACATCCATTTAAACAGAAACTCTGTGTTCATTAAAAAATAATCACATTTGTTCTGTAAGCTGTGCTTGTCTCTGTGGCAAAGCCACTTAACCCACACTCAGGGCAGCATTTCCTTTGGCTGACTTACTTTATACTTTTTGTCTATGGAATGGGTGTAGGTTTCTAAAATGAGAATGATTGACACTTTCTTTGCATATATGCAGCCAGGCTCTAGAATCCGTGATGGTGGAGCCATTGATCTCAGTGGAGTTTTTCTCATTTACTTCAGCAGTCAGTTTGTCTTTCTATGCATATAGAGGTACAAATCCCAGAGTGAATTCACCTGGACTTTCCTTGTTCATAAATGAGCATCCATAAAGTGAATTTAGAGGAGTCAGTGCATTTTTCTTTCCAGAATAAATAATGAGGTCCTATCACCTGAAAGTTTCAAAGACGTGTCCAGAACTTAATGCTGTCTGTCTAGTAACAATTGTAACAGATGCTGTGGAATGGTTGGATTATCTAGAATCACAAACAGAAGTTTCCATCCACGTATTTCCTTTTGCAAACAGACACAAGATTCAATAGATAAATAGAGAATCAAAGTTATCATTCTTATAAAGATTATCCAACATTCCAGTCCAGATCTTGCCATCAATGTTGTTAAATCTTTAGCCTGCTGTCCCAACATGAAGGAAGTCAGATGGGAATATTTATGGCAGCTGTTAAGATGAGGCAAAAGGCGTCCAGCTGCAATTCTGAATGGCTTTTTGCAGCTGCACATGGTGGTGCTGAGACGGCCTTGATATGCTGCCTAGTGTTCCCAAATTAGCTCCCAGCAAAGAGCTTAAGCCTCTAAGCTGAATGATGGTGAGTGTCTCAGTGTTCTAACTTCTGCTTATCCTGGGAATTGAGGTAAACATGTCTGGCTGTCCGGACTGTGAAAAATACGATTTGCCACTGAAACGTGTCTGGCCTAATTATCTGCATGCCTTGCTCCAGAGCGCCCTGATCCTCCTAAGGGTGTGATCTCAGACATATCCCCTTCCCCACGAAAGGGGAACTGAGGATCTGAGCCTCATGGAAACAACAGTGCAGTACCCTATGACTAATGCTGCTGGAAGAGGGTCTTTGGTATCTGAGAGCTTTAATCTCATGAGGAAAATTTGGCTGTTTGGCTAATGTCCCATGCCAATCGAGTTCACACAGGCTGGGAGGAATCTCTCATAGCTCACGACTGACCATGAAGAGAAAGATTATTGCCTAGGAATGGGTGCTGTGCTAGACAACAATGCATGGCCAAGTTTGATGAATTAATAGGATAAGGAGCAGCTTATTTGGATTTCTCTGGAATATTTTTACTCTGCAGACTAAGGTAGTTGTTTTCCATGATGTTTTAAGCCTGTAAATTCCTTTTGGCCTGAACAATATTTTTATTATTATTATTTTTAAGCATGTAGACTAAACATGATCCATACATCTCAGAGCTGCCCAAGTATTTTCCCTTGCATTGGGAAAACAGGGTCCTTTGGATTGCTTATAACCCGCTCTGTGCTTTGGATGGCTGACTTTGCAGGACCTCTTTTGCTTTGGGTGACACAAGGGAGGCAGTAAGAAGGTCATGGCACCCCCAGCTTGCTGTGCTTTATTCTCAGTGATTGAATGAGCACCACACATAAACTCTGCTGGGACAGCTAGTCTCATAGAGGACAAATTCCAATTTTGTACTGAGTGGCACAAATCCAGAGTCGCTTTACTGAAATCAGCAGAGTTATTTTGGATCAGGACTGAAAAGATCCTAGCCTAAGGTCAGAATCTGAGTTAACAATACTCAGAAGCTGCAGAGACTAGATGGTACTTACTCGGAAAGCCAAGGAATATCTGAAGATATTCAGACTTGAGCTGCCTGATCTGACATAGCTGAAAGCTGTTCTAGTTCTCTAGCTCCTCTCTGGCAAGAGACTTACAGATTCTCTGCTTATCAGCAAGGACATTGATCAGTTCACTATATCTCTCCAAGGACTCTTATAAGGACTTTCACAGGGTCCCTGGGATCATATCTTTTTCTGGTTACAGCAGTGGGGCCAGTACAGGACACTTTGAGTGCTGTGAGCTGCTTTGGGCACCACAATACAAAAAAGACATCCAGCTTCAACATCCTCATAAAGGAAAGTGGAGGGGCAGGAACCAATCTCTTCGTTCTAATGTTCAGTGACAGGACTAGAGGAAACAGCATGAAGCTGAGTCAGGAGAGGCTTAGGTTGGACATGAGGAAAGGGTTTTACTCCCAGAGGGGGGCTGGGCACTGGAGCAGGCTCCCCAGGGAAGCGTTCACAGCACCAAGCCTGACAGAGCTTGAGCAGTGTTTGGACAATGCTCTCGGGCACATGGTGTGACTCATGGGGTGTGATTCTTGGGGTGTCCTGCACAGGACCAGGAGTTGGACTTGACAATCCTGATGGGTCCTTTCCAACTCAGCATACTCTATGATTCTATGATTTTATGTTCAGTGATGAATAACACAGAGGAAGGGACTGAATATGGATGATTGAATAAACAGAAGAGGTATGGAAAGGAGAGAAACCAGTCCTTTCCACAATGCCTTCAAATGGCTCTATTTGACATAGATGTAATGCCTCTTCCCCTCAAACCCCACCCTTGAAAAAGCAACAAACAGTGGAGGGAGGGATTTTCAATTCTGAAATAATGTTCATGATATACACTAATAAAAAGCTATCAGCTGAGTTTTATGTTGACATTATTGTTCCTTGCCCGGTATTTCTCTCTTTTTTAGGAAGGTCCCTGCAGTGTTTGGGCAACTTCTAGGTCTTAGCCCAGCTCTGTAGCTAGAAAACCTTACACAGTCATATTAACTGAAGAAAACCTAACTTGGCTTCAAACTCTGTCCTTCCTCCTCACAGTGAATGGCCCCAAACTGCTTAAGAAAGTAGGGAGTTAGTAATCTTAATTAATAGATTTCTAATTAGAAATCTGTCATATTTATGTATATGCATTACATTTTTACAGTTACATACACCCCCACACAATACACTCAGTAACATTTGATTGGAAGTTAAACTGCAGAACACTGATTTGATCTTGACAACATCAGTTCAAGAACATCATCTCCAGCACCAATCACTCTGCCCTTCAAGTTTAGCCCTAAGATTTCAGAAATCCTACATCACTCTTCAGCTATGCTGCAATTTTACCAGATCACCTCAGAATAACAGTTTAATACACCAGGACCTGTTTTCTCATCTGTGATGCTTATTCTGAAACTCCTTGGACGTTTGTCAGCATTCTGGGTGTGCAAGAGTCACTTAGTGTTTGTGCTGGTACACAGGGGTCTGCAGGTGAAATTTGGCTATGGTCATACCTCATCTGGAACTTCCAAACAGGGTGAGATTGTCTAAATTATTAGTTCAGGACTGGATGGCAAAGATGTTTCCTTCTTGTGATGGGTTACACATCCTTCAAAGCCCACTCCTATGTTTTACTCAGCTGTTTTCATACCTTTCTGAAAAACTCATGAACTGGAAAGTGACACAGCAAACCTGGTTGAATGACTTCCTTTAAAGGCCCTTTAAAAACTCTATTACATGTTAAAAACAGTCAGCAAGACAAGATTGCAAAAAACTTTTTTTTTAAAGCTTTTTGTTTCCTCCCTTCATTAAAAGGAACGCTTCTTTCTTGGCTATTCACCCTCTCTGCTTCAGGAAAACCTGGGCTAGAATCTCACAGGAAGGAAAAATCCAGCTCCTTTGGATGCAGTGGGGACAAACAGACAGCTTTCTCAGCAGGTACCTGCTTGGTTCCAAAATGAAAAAAATGTATTTTAGATGTTCCTAAAGTAAAATGCTTTGAATGACCAGAAACTACCCTTAAAACATTTTACAAAAATTATTAAAAGATATAATTGGTAAGGATTTATATTTTAGAAATAATGCTCACCTTTTAATTCAAATTTTCAGTGTAAGACTAACTAAAACCCTTCATTTAAGTAAAACCCATTCTTTCTCCTATTGATGTGTTGAAATTTGGTTCAGGTTCTTAAATTACCGCTGCAAACCCCTATTTAGGTAAATTAAATTTTTTTTAATTGTCTGAGAATACTCTTAATGGCTTAATTAAAAAAGTACTTAAAAAAATACTTGAATGGAAACAAGCTTCATTTGCGCCTAGGTATCTGGTCTTTAAATTTGGCCCAGAGATTCAAAACAAAATGCTTGCAGCTTGATTTCTAGATTTGTATCAAACACAACTGGCACATGTATCAGTACATCTTGTATCTTTATATATCAGGCCAACTTTGTAGGCGTTCAAATAAGAACATTAACGTGTATTTGAAGCACGTATCTTAGAAACCTGTCTGCATTACTGTACTCAAACTTAAAAACAATTCTCTAGAGTTTATGTAAAAACAAAAAAAGTTTTCTCTTCCATACCCTTTAGGAGAGAAAAATCAAAAAACATCAAAGACATTAAAGCAGAGGGGTGATTTGTGTCCATTTTGGAAGGTCCAACAGGTAAAGAGTGAATTCCAACCCAGAGATCTGATATCCATCCTATTTCAAAGGTGAAGATATAATTCACTGAGTTTTTCTTTAAAAACGTTATTTATTTTTAATAAAAAACATTCACTCACTGGCCTGTTAGCTTGGCAGCCACTGCTTAATGCTGTCAACTGGAACATGTGAGTTTGTGAATAAACTCAAGTTCCCAGGACCTAGGCTGGCAGAGGCTAAGTGCTTTTTGGAGATGCTGCGTTTGAGTCCCTGGAGGAGGGAAAATGGCTTTAAAGCTCTTTAGGGATAAGAGATTCTTGGGGTCTTTTTACAGTAGGCTCCCTTATGTCTCATTTGTGTGTGCCTTCTTGGCTGGGCAGAACGGTATGAGCTGATAAGACCATGAAGGGAAACAAGGGCAAAGAATTAGGGGTTTTTTTGGACAGCAGAGATTGGGGTCTAGATGCTGGGCTTTTTATGCCAGACTATGAAAAAGAAAGAATAGTCCTTAAAAGAGGGAAATGATCCAGGGCTACAAATAACTCTGGGATGACTGGCATCTTAACCCTGTGGGTGCTGTCATAATTGGAAACATTTCTGAACTGTGGGTCTTTGTCTGAGACCACAGGTACTGGAAAGTTATTCAGTCATATTGTGTCATTAACATTCATGACACAGATTTTGAGAAATTCAGCATTTTGAGTGTTACTTTGTGTTGTGTTGCTCCCATCCCTTAGAATCCCAATCAAGATTCACTACCTCGTTAATTTGGGGACTCCCTGGAGTCACTGGGTGGAAAGTGATTGGCTCCAATTGAGCATAGGACTAATGTGAAACATTGCATTCAATTCAACCACATTGCATTGAACCACTTTTCAGTAAGCTGTGAAATTCTTGCTGGATGCTTCTCCTGAATTGGACTTTGGTCCAACCACAAGAAACTCTCTGAAAAGAGAGGCTCTCTCTGCCTTTTTCTAGGTCATCCAGCTAATTGCATTGATTTTTAGTTGTAGCCCTGTCTGTAAAGAGGCAGCAAAGACGGGGATTGTATTTTGCCAGGATGATTTCCCAGTTTCTCTTTGGGAAGAGCCATCTGGACTCCAGTTCATATTCTCAGTGCCATTTTCCTGGGCACCTGCCTATTCCTGCTGTTGGGTTTCTGTGGCAGTGAAAATTTCTGGCATGACTCTCATAATGTTAACATTAAACCCATCAGTTGTACTTGAGGCAACCCACACATCTTCCTTTCTGATGCTAATTTCGTTTCCTCCCTGGAAGTCTAAAATATCAAAGCTAATCCTTTGCAGCATTTCTTTAGAACAGGCATTCTAAAATGGGGCTGGACACCATTTCTTTCCAGCTTCTAGTGCTGATGTTCCAAGTCACTCATTAGCTCTCTTCCTCCCCCCCACTCAGTGGACAAATGGAGTCTTTATAAGAGAATAAAAGAATCCAAATACACTTTGGTGCCAGCTATAAAAATTAAAATCAAGTTCAATCCAGACATTTCCCTTCCTATCACATTCAAAGCCTCCCTTCTGCAAGGATCTGCTCTTGTGCTCACTGTTTCTGTGCCTGTAACCCACAATTACAGCCTCTGAGCTCAGGCTGCTCGAGAGAGGTGAAACCAGAAGGGACATCTTGCCTGAAATTCAGTAGCACTGAGGTCAGTGGCTTTAGGCCTTAACGGAATATCTCAAAACCATTTTGGCCATTTAGTGGCAGGAGCTGAGTTTCTGAGGTGGGTGAGAGAAGTAAAACACTCTCCTATGAAAGCCAACCTCTGAGGCAGGAGGCAGGAGACAGCCTGAATGGTTTGCAGCATTGTGCTGTGGGATTTGGTTGGCTTACCCGGAAGAAACTGGCCTCAAAACTGGCCTGATGAATCCTGAAGAAAGATTTCGCCACTAACACTTTGCAGAATTACATCTACCAATTATTGGCTGGTATTTCCTAGCAAAAGTAATTTGTACTTGTTTTTTTCCCTTTTTAAAAAAAGGAAAAACCACCACCAGCCTTTCCAAGGGAACATCAGAGTGCTTAACCAATAAAGCTTTTTCTTTCCTTCAGGGGAAAAAGCATCCTTCTATTTCATATAGATTTTACATGCATTGAAATACCCTTTGAACTTTTCCAGGCTTAGATTACAGTGCCTCCAGTCCTGGCATTAAAGCTGATTTACACCCCATAGTAAAGCAAAACACTGTCAGATTAAGAGCTTTGAAGGCCTTGGCTTCATGGAGGTTAATGGAGTGCATCCCGTTAATGTCAGCTCAAGGATGGCTCAAGGGAAAATGGAATAGTATTAAAACAAAGAGAATTACAGGAAAAGTGACACTTGGTAGTTTTGTGAGGCATATTCTTGGGACAAATATCAGAATGTGCCCTTTGCCATATATGTTATGCCTTCCTTCAACTTGTTCTGAGATGACTAACTCTATATTATGACATAAAAGGAGATTAAGCCTCCATGTAAATGTTCTATTCAAATACTCACTCAAATACCCATTGCAGTTCTGGAGGCTCACTGAGGACTTACTATAGTCAATAAGATGACTTCATGAGAAAGGTTCTGTCATGGACACTTCAGTTCATCATCACATTTAGTATTTGCTTCTCATGTAAACAAGACCATGCCTCTGTCTCCTGAATTTTTTCACCACATTTTATATTTCTTCACCTCAGAATAGAGCCTGAGAGCCTCTACTGCCCAAAAAGTGAGTCTTTATTAGTCTCTTACATGCTATAATATGTGCAGTCACCTTACAAATGAAAAAAATTATGTCATTGGAGGGTGACATCTCCAGATTTTATGAAAATTTCCATTTGAGTTGTTGGAGAAGAAGTAGAAGGAGAAGATATTGTGACCATATCAGCCCTTCTTTTAACATCGCTTTTCCATGGAAGTAGTTTGCCTGTTCCCACTGCCAGGCAGTAGACATATTCAGCCCTCAGACAAGACCTACATATTTTCTAAAACATTGATTCTAAAGTGTAAAAGACAGGACAGCTTTCTCCTTGATTATGTCATGTCCTCATTGACATCCTCTCCCTCATCTCTTCCTCTCCCTGTCCCTTTAGCTTTGATATCACTCTCCAGTGATACCATTTCTTGAATTGTGAGATAACTGATGGGAAAGCTGAGAATGCCCATTTTGATCAAAATTTCCATATTCACTGAGCAGTCTAAAAGTCAGCAAACCTGGCTATCCTTTTCCTCCTCAGATTCCTTAAGAGTTGTCATAAGAAATTACCAGGTTATTAAGATATTTTTCAGTAGCTGTCTTTTGGCAATTTTGCTACTTAAATGGGCTTGAAAGTAGAGTGTAGGTAGTAGATGCATCTGTCTGTTTTTCTATCTGTTCTTCCAGTACATTTTTCTTTTTTATTATTAGTGGGACAAGCTTGTAAATGATGAGTTCATATCAGTCTTAAAACTCAGCCAATTCTAGTGCACTCATGCTGTAGCCTCTGCTTTTATCTCTAAAGTTCTTGTGGTCTTCAAAAGTTTGTAATAACCTTGCTATCCAGTGGGACTAAAGTCTGCCTCAGGTTGGCTTGTCCCTATTATTCCTTCAGCAAGGACACTGAATGGATGATCTGGGCATTGGCAGGTCCTGGTCCTTAAGCACAGATTACATTCTTTTGGCATATCTAAGGAGCAGCGTTATGAGCAGGAAGATTGCAAAATTAAGGTGTAAGGAAGGAGAATTTGATGCATTTCCCACAAAGCCTCAGCAGATGGTGGGAGTCAGATTGATCTGAATACATCCAAGTGATTGTTAGTTTTTTTTCCAGAACAGTCCTTCTACTTTTCGCTTTTTAGAGACCAAGCTGGATTTATCTGGAGTCTCTCTTTCTCTTGTGGATGACTCATGCAAATGTATTTTTATGCATACACTTTGATATTAATCAGCAATTTCCCTTTGATTCAGTTCTTTTCTCTTTGCTCCTCATTAAATGTTCCTGCCAATGACTTTGCATTCAGTCCTGTGCTTATCCAATCCTGCAAGTTTTGGCATACCTGTTGAAAGGATGAAACCAGTGTCAGGCTGGAAATTAGTAAATTTAGAAAGAACCTAAAAAAGAGTGAGTTTAAAATTAATCATGTGGCCAAGCTGCCCAATCAGAACAGATATAAATCCCGGCAACAAATTGCCCATGAACAGAGAAGGGAAAAGGACTATTTATTTCAATGACTTCACAGCTGGACTCCCACAATATATACATTTGAAAGCAAAAAATGAAATGCAAGTCATCCAAGAAAGAACCTGCTATGAATCATTGACGAAGAAATGTATTTGCAACAAGGAGTCTCAAATAGCAAAATTCTTGCATGAGGCAGCATGTTTCAGGTTCAAGTCTTACATGGGACCAAAGCTTCTGAATGGACCCTTAGTGTAAAATGCTGAAAAAAACCTGCCATACCTTCAGCTGTTTTGTATTTTTTGGGCAAGACATGGGTATTAAATTCCTCCTTTCCCTGATTTGTCTAGTGACTTTTTTGGAATGTTGATGGTTTTGGAAAATTGATGTCCTTTTTATGTCCTGGGGAATGTCTGGGCAAAAATGACCAATGCTGTACAAGGAGTGCAAGAAGAATGACTAAAATCCTGTACATAGCTCTGAACACATAGTCTAGGCTAAGTCATAGACCTGGCTTGCCAAAAGGGCATGAATGAAAACCAACTTCTCTTCCTGCTGGCAGCAAGCTTGGAGGAAAGATGATCTGTTTAAGTCTAGTCTCTTTCCTTGAGCAGTCCCTTGTTCAAAATTAAAATTAAAATAATACCAGTGTGCCAATATGTTTACTGAAAAGCCCTGCATGTTGTAAGCACAGTGCAGTCTAGGTGACTCTGCCAGAGAGACTGCAAGGAAAGCCACAGCAGTTTTCCAGCACCATACACGGCCTGCATGCTCCTCCTGGAGTCTCTGGCCCTATGGGCCCAAAAACTTACAGTCTAGATTTCAACCAAACACATTTCTCCCATGAAAGCAAACTGTGGAGCAAATCAAAACCAGTTTCTCCTTGGCTGGGGCAACATAGTTCATCTTGAAAGAAGGATGGGATAGAGGCTGAGTTTTATTTTAGATCCATTTCTAAAATCTGATGGTCTGTGAAGCCCAGTATGCTTTTTTTTTTCTACATTGGGAAATTTTCCCTGCAGTTTAGAAGACTTTTCTGGGAATGAGAGGGCACTGGGGTGAAATGTTGTAGCTTTAAGGACAAGTTACCCAGGATTCCTTATCTAGCATGATATATTTGCATGTCTATGGAATATTTGCCACACTCTTCCATGAGGCATTGAAGCCAGTTTTCAAATGCAAAAGTAAATCTTTATTCCTTTTACGTGCCCAGTTTAATTTATTCCATCAGCACTGGCTACATAAAGACATAAATCTTCCCATGGAGCCATACAAAGCAACCAGCATCAATTTCTAATTTCGGATGGTTGAGCTGCAACTGTCAGGTCGCCAGAAGTTAGTGCACTTTATCTTTTCCTTAGGTTTCATATAATGAAGTGAATAATTGAAGTAATCAATTTGGAACAACAAAAAAAAAAACAACAAAAAAAAAAAACCAACAAAACAAAAAGCAAACAAAAAAAACCAAACCAAAACAAAAAAAAAAACCAACCAAAAAAAAAAAAAAAAAAAAAAAAAAAAAAAAAAAAACAAAAAAAAAAACCCAAAACAAAAAAAAAAAAAAAAACAAACAAAAAAAAAAAAAAAAACAAACCAACAACAAACCAAAAAAAGAAGAAAAAAAAACCACCTGCACCTGTTCTGCTCACATCAGAATTTGGAGAGTTGGAGAGTTGAATCTACTGGTTAGAGACTACAACATTCTGGTTGGTAAAAGGCCTTGATTGATTTCAAGGGGAATGCAAACATGTTGAGTGTGAAACCATCTCTCCAGAGCTGCACTGTCATTTGTCACTGCAGATCTGCAGAAAGGCCTCTCGTGAGGTTTCAGCTCCACCGACTGGGGAGTGTGACAGGAAATCATGGGAAGAATCAAATGTGATCCTTTCTAGTCCCAGCCTTCTAAATTAGCATAGAGCTATTTTCAGCTACTACAAACATTTGCTTTATCAGAGAGCAAGATTTGAGGAATTTAGGATGTTCAAGAGAAGAAATATTTCTAAAATAAGCATATTAACAAAAGCGCTCTTGAAGTAGTCTGGATTATCCTCTTCCCTCTCCTATTTCAAGTCTTCCTATAAGAAAACATACCAGAGGGAACAAGCCTGTATTGGGAGTGGCTTCCTCATGGTTTTCAGACAATGACTGTGGGTAACCAGTACTTTGAAAGAGGAGCCCATGGATAACATACTGAGGAAGTGACCCAGGATGGATGTGAGAGCAATTCAGAGAGTCCTCCTCCATGCTGCCTGGCAAACTTGACAAGCTGGAGCCAACCCTACAGTAGACTTGGGTCTTTAGTTACTCCAGGTAAGTTCACACTAGTAAGGAAAAAGGTGAGATGGGGGGGTGAGCATGAACCTTATACATCAGCCAAATCCCACTGCCTCTGGATGTACATTGCTATCTGCCATGGGAACTGAAGGAGCAACTGGCAGAGGTAATATGTTGTTATTGTACAAGAACAGATGGTTTAAGGGAGATGTGATACATACATGTCTCTGATAGCCAGGAAAAATATATGGAAATTCAAAATCCTGGCTCCTCTTCCTGATTCTGGGAGGAAATGTGACTTAAGCCAGTACACTCAACACAATCAATCACTTAGATTTAGTGTGCAATATTTCTAAAGGGCATATTATCTTAAAAGAGATTCAAACTTTGTACACATCTTTCAGAAAACCTTTCTAAAACCTTATTTTTTAAATGTGTAAATGGTCTCTATCTGTCTCCACAGGCAATGATATTGGGCTGACTTAAATGGAAAACTGAAAAAAATGAGGAGTTGAGACTAACAACCATGACCTTCCATGAAGCTGGCAGCTCATTGAGCTTTTCTATAGCTCAAAGAACAAATAGTGCTGTGACCACCTATACTGCTGGGGGTTTTTTGTGGTTATGCCTTTCTGTTTAGGATTTCAACTCATCTGCCTGCCATGTAAAAAGTTTATAGTACAGACTGGCACTTTTCAGATTCACAGAGACATTGGTGTCTGGACCACATGAATATTGCCATGTCCATGGGCTTAAACCCAATATAACAGCACCTCCTTCTTTCTCAGTTCATTCCCTCTCAGGTTTCCTCCTGAAAGCCCTAAGATTTTACACTGTTTCAAGAAAAACATTTAAGGAAAAAATGTCTGGTTTAGAAGAGTAATTTATTTTCCTCCATCTACTTTTTCAGAAATGGCCAGACTGTTAAAACATTAATTACAAAAAAAAAACCAAAAAAACACCAAAACAAATCCACCAAAAAAAATCCCCCCCACTAAAAAAAAATAAAAATGCCAGCCTGAGGCAGAGCATGAACATGGAAAGTTTCAGTCCAAATAATTAAAATTTGACAAAGCTATAAATCCATGAAGAGAAGAACTTCCACTGGAGACCGTTAAGAAAAGTTTAATTCCCATAATGTTATTCTCTATGTTAATTACATAATGCATTAATGAACGGGTAGGGGTTGTTATTCACAGAGGTGGATTTGGCTTACTGCCCCTTAGGAATTCACTCTCTCATAGCAGCTGCTGGAAGAAATGTTATCTGCTGGGCAGACACTGCTGTGTTGTTTGGAGCTGCCAGAGAGGAGTAAGATCCCATGTAAGGTTATGAACCCCTCTTCACCTTGTGTTATGCATCATCAATCTTTAAACATGATGTTCCCATTCACATTCAAGCAAATACCACACTGCCATAAAAGTCTCTTAAAAAAGTATAATAAAATCGTGAAACCAGTTACAGAAGCAGTGAACAGAGAAGACGTTTCATTGTAATAAGTTCAAATGAGAGATAATGATCTAAATATCTCCACATTTTAGGAAAATGTGCACCTGGAATCTACCCAGAACTTTCACAATGGGCTGAACCAGCTCCTTCAGACTCTGGGAAAGTTCAGACCCACATTCCCACTCTCTGGCTCGGAACCATCTCAGCTTTGATCTTGTGTGTATTTCATCACGTTGCACACCGCTGCTCTCCTATTGTGGCTCCAGTCAGTTGCGTCACTTAAGAAAAGTGCTACAGAAGGTGTGGGGAAAAAAAGGTATGTGGGACCATTTTTGTTCCCTGCTCACTACACACACACACATACACACAGACACAGTAATAAAAATGATTTTTAAAAAAGAAAAGAAAGAGGCAGAAGGAGGAGATGGCACATTACACCACGTGAGCCATTTTCCCTCAGATGTGTTACTGCAAGGGTGAAATGCTGCCATCATAAGATTTATTAACTCTCAGTGACAAGTTATGGGCCTGAAGAGGGGATTTCCCCATGAAATTTTGTGGTTTGGTGTTCTGCAGGAAGTAAGACCCTATGAGTTCTAATGGTCACGGAGAGCTTTAAAGATATTTCAGCATTCTCACAAGACACACTCAGGAGTTTCACTGAGCAGTCGACTACAATGGTCCAGCAGATGGATACTTTCCATTGGCATCACAGCTGCTTGGGCACAAATCAAGACTGGGCTCCTGGTTCCTGACCCAGACTGGAACCTGTCTGAGTCTGTGATGATGTTTCCAACAGCATATTTGTTTGGTTCTCTCCATGAGCTCAGCTTGAATCCTACTGATTTGGAAAAATGAGACAGAGCAAGTGGCCCAGTTTGGGAGTGTTTCCTAAGGGCTGATATGACACATAGAAACAGGAGTTTACTTGCCTGGAGGAGCACTGGCACTATAAGGGATCTTTGAGCAAATTTGCCTTCTGTCTGTTCAGGGCACCAAGATTATGTTCCACAAGGCTCTAGTCACAGCCTCTAAATTGCCCAGTTAACTGGGCTTAATCCTAATACAGAAAAGGAAAAAACCCTCTTGAATATATTACATTCTTTAACTCAAAGATTTTACCAAAGAAATGCCTTTAATTCCAGTTCCCCAGTTTACAATGTCAATTCAGAAATGTCCTGTGTCATTGTTTTCAATAGATACCAGAAGAGATGGAATCTTCACTGGAGAGCACTGAACAAATGAAAGAGCTTTATCTGCCCCACACCTCTGCTCCTGGAAATGCTCAGTAATCTCTAAGGAGCTTGTGGAGCTATGAAGGGAAGTGCCACAGAGAGCAGGAAACCTCCTCCTCCTCCTTGCTTCATTCACCATAATCCCAACACAGAGCAGTAACTGAAGGCACTACACTCCCTGAGTTGGGATTTCTAAGGAAGGTAGCCCTACATCCATAGTATAACCTGGCTCTAATGACCCCTTGGTAAAAAAGCAACAGGAGTTTCTTAGTGGTAAACAGTATTAATCACCATTTCCCATCGGTGCAGCCTATTATGAAGCGATTACAGACTGTTTACAGGGAGGGAGGGAGGGAGGGTGTCATGGGGGTGGTATTTGCTTTGGCAACCATTCATTTCCCAAAATCCCTGGGAACCATATTCCTGCTTTAATTACATGGAAATCTCTGAGGTCAAAGGACTGAGACAAGTACAATTTCTTTCTCACTTTCTTCTGCCACAATCTCCTTTCTCTTCCTCTGTCAGCCAGTGACAGAAAGTGACTCTGTCTGCAAATGTCTTTAACCTTCTCTCAGAAGGGGATTGCTGTCTCCTGATGGTGCCCTGTCACCCGTGAGGAGACTTTGGAGTTTGGATGAGCATTTGGTTTACTCAAGTCCATTTAAGTCTCCTGGTTTTGAGCACAATCTTGTGTTGCTGCTGTCACTTCTCTATTCCTCAGTGCAAACACTGTCAGGCAGTTTCTTTGTAGAATAAAACGCCTACAAACAATGCAGGTAGGTTGTGTCATGCTTGGCAAAGTTCCAACAGCTAACCCAAGGCCTACTCAAATTTCAGGAACTTTTCTTAAATAAAGTTAACTTTTGCTGAGGTAGACTTCTACCAACAAGCTTAAAGTATAGGAATCAGAGCAAATTAATGATTAGAAATAAACAGAACCAGGGAGATTACTAATCTGTTTTACCATTCTCTGGAATTTTGGTTGCTGCAATACTGAGTCAAATTGATTTCTCGCCCTTCCCAGCCCCACATACATTTTCCTTGTTGTAAATATCAAAGCTATCTAGTTTAAAAAAACTTAAAAGCACAAAATTTCATTTTTCTTTCTCCAAATATGAAATATTAAATTTAATATATAAAAACCATATATGAAATATATTAAATATAGTTCGGTATTTGTGATGACATTTGCCCCTTTTACAGGGATTTGGAAGTAGTAGCACTTACCAGTGCTTGATGGCAACTTGGTATGACCATTACTCTCTAGGAAGACTATCCCACTGTGGCACTAGAATGTATTCAGAGTAAAAAACCATTCACTAAGCAGAAGTTGTCTTACTAGACATGCTGGGGAAAATAAAGGGAAAAGGGAGACAGAAGTGCTATTTTAATCTCATAGAAGAACAAACAACACAGGGGTGGCATATAAGATGTCTGAAAAAGAGTTTAAATATCATGGTTTAAAACTTGTAAAACACAGGAAAAGGCATGATTCACACACACACTCTTCCTCTGAGATCTCCTGCTGACAGCAGGAGCTGAAGATAGTCAGCACATTGCAGGATTTAGCTCAGACTCTTCCAGCAAAGTAAAGGGGACTGAAATTAAAATTTGTAAAACGTGTTCTACCACTGCAGGAAAAGCACTGAGAGAAGCACTTGGAGTGCTGTGCTAACTGCAGCTCCTGCAGAGAGCACCTTGTCTGCAGAGGAAAAAAGTCTGATTGTGAATAGGTGCAGTGTGCAACATCAGCAACAATTAACTGGAGATGAAAGATTTAATGGATTTTCAAAGTTTCCATCACTCAGGCTTAGGGAGGGGCTTTTTTAACATAAACCAGTGACAAATTGCTGGAGAAAACAGAGCCAAAGAAATGGTTTCGTTTTGACATCAGGAGTTAATCGACCCAGCATAATCACACACTTTGGTTATATTTATCTAATATAATTCACTGAGAAAAATTCTTGAGTGAAAATAGCAGGTTTACAGAGTCAGTCAGGGAGCCTGTTAAATAAATACCATGTTTTGAGGGGAAATATATCAAAAGGAAGTTTTGCTTTTTTCAAGCAAAAGGTCTGAGCCCTGGCATTTTTCTCTCTGCTATTCAATTCCACAAACATCTGAATTAAGGCAATCTGCTTGCTACCAAAAACTCCTGATGAAACCAGAAAATGAGGGAGTATCCCCAAAAGAAAATAGTGGATGCTCAGGCAAGGCACTGCACAAAAAATTTCCCCTTGCATGGCCACCTTCTGATTTCCTGCTCAGGGGAAAATTTCAATGTCAAATTACTGAATTTAGCAGTTGCCTTTACTGCAGCTAGGCCAAACTAGGGATATGAAAAGCTTTATAAGTTAAAATGGCTTAGTTAAGAAAGAGGGTCCTTGAGACATTATTCTGGAACAGTAAGTTTATGTGCCCAAATGATCAGCTCTCATCATGTCTGCCTCTGAGTCAAACAAGATATTTTGGAGAAAACCTGACCAGGTCCTGGCAGAATTATTGGAGGGGCTCTAAGAAACTTGGCTGAACAACCTTCATTCCTGCTTTCAGGCACCTGAGCTGGCATGAATATCTAATTTCTGTATCCAAAACTTCAAGTCAACTCCAATGCCAACTCCAAGTCTCCCAGGCAGAGATATGAACCTTTTTTTCAATCAAGCACTTCTTGAGTGCTTCTCTCCTCTGTAAGTTGTTAATTTAGGTGAGCATTTTTAGTGGCTGGTTGCGTTCCATGACTTACTCCACTGAAGGGGGCTCATTGCTATTTCATCAGTCCCTGTGCTACCAGTAGCTGAAAGGCACACCCAAAGATACAAACAGTCTGTGTGGCCTCTCTTTCTCTTACTCCTTTGGTTAACCTCATCTTATGACCAACTTCAAAGATGGGATTTAGGGTTCTGGGGTCTTTAGCTTGACCATTCTTGTGGTTTTTTTAATGGATAATAAGTTCTTGTTGAATACGGCAGAGAAGGAAATCGATCTAGGGCTACATTCAAAGTGTATTTCAAGTTGACATGTCTTTACATAGGTGTTCCCTGACACATTTATCTTCCATCTTGAACACAGGGAAGTGCCTAAAATTTTGGACCATTTTTTTTTCTGCTGGTAATAAATACAGCCACTTGCACAGAGCCTGTTCTAGGAGGAAGGCAGGTCTAAACAGATGATTATTTCCAGTGGTCGCCTAGATTTTGTGCAGAACAGAATAACACAGGCATAGGGATTTTGAAGAGATTAGAAAAGAGGTATTGCAAGAGGCTTTGAAGGTAAACAAATAGAGAGGGGCAGAGTGCTATCTGGGAGACTGACAAGGATACCAGAGGGGAGTGGAAAACAAGAGAGCTGGCCAAATCAAGTGAAAAAGAGAGTGTGCGACTGATGGTCCAAGGACTTTGTTAAGAGGCAGCCAAGGTCAGGGAGACCTGGAACAAAGGGACCTGGGGAAGACCCCTCCGAAGTGCTGACAAGGAGGGAGAGAGGTCAGTAAATGGAAACACTGCTGGGAACCTTGCCTTGGACCCTGAAATAAGGATCCAGATGATGTTTAGGTTATTTGAAGAGATGGAAGAAAACTGTTCTGAGGGGAAACTGTGAAAGAGGTTTCTTGAAAAAACAAAGGAAACAAATTATTTTGCCAGAAGGGCTCCTTGAAAAATCTTGCCTTTTAGGAATATCTGGTTTGAAATGTTTCTCTCTCCTAGACTGCTGCAAAGTGTATTCTGCCTAGGAAGCTCTCTGCAAACCAGCTGTGCCTCTACTTTCACACCTTCTGTGGTTCTGTTCCCCAACACACAGCTGAGGCAAAGACTGGAGGACAGGGCTTATCCCTCGGCCTCAGGGTATTAATCACCCTGCCTGGGCCAGCTTGGTGCCAATGGCAGATAAACACAACACATTTATCTGTGCTCAGAGGGACTGTTGGATATGACACCAATCTCTTTTGATTTAAAGTTCTTTACACTGTGGAGGAGGTGAGTGCATTTTTTTTCAAAACTAAGAAACACTCTGCAGACTGGAGGAAACACTGGAGCATCTTAAAACAGGCAAAACATCCAAAACCTCCAGAGAGCTTGAAAAGTTTTCCTGGGCCCTTTCCCAGCGTCCTTCTAATTGTTAATTCCATTCCCCTACTTGGAGATCTCTGAGCTACTCCCTCTTCCTAATGTCCACATTTCTAGAGAAAGACTCTTGGGGTTTTTGCACACTTCCTGCAGAAACTAAGCAGAATAAATATCTTCATGTGTCTTGCAATAAGGTCTGCCCATCATCTCAGTGAATACACATTCCCTTTTGTAAAAAACAGATAGTTTTTCCTCCCCTCCACTCACTTATCTCAATGGGTTTATTATAATCAAGGGATTGAAACACAATATTCAACCTCTACTTAATTTTGCACTTGATGTGATCCTGTTTGAGAGCTTGTTGCATCAGTAAACACTTAAAAGCCAAGAAGCCTTGACCTAGACTAGGCCCATTGGTTTTTTTGTTTTTTTTTTTTTGTTTATGGTGGAGATCCATGTGGTGTGCAAAGGGTTACCTGGAGAGAGGTCTTCTGGCTGACACAGCCTCCTCCCTCAGTAAATGCTGCAGAGGGTTAAATACATAATAAACCCAGTGGGGAAGGAGAAGAGAAGAGAGGGCTAGCCAAGCTGTTTCTTGTGCAGTGGTGCCAAACTGGTTATTTATAGCATCCTGGACCAGCATCTGCCATTTTCCCTTTTCTCACTCCCTGTGAGGTGAGAGGCATTTTCACTTTCCCCTGCTCCCTCTCTCACAATTTTGGCAGCTCCTCTCCTTGAACTTGACCGAGCGCAGCCAACCTCAACACAGCTGTTTGATAAACAGAAACAGGGGCAGCAGGCCGGGCTTTGAAGAGGCTTTTGCAGAGCAATAACTGAAGGTTTGAATAATGGTGCACAGTTGGCTGAAGGCTCCTCTCATTTGGAAGGACATCAGGCACAAGCAAGAGTTCGTCAACTAATTAACAAAAACGGAGAGGGGAAAGATGCCAAGACAAACAGGGGCTTTTGAAATGGTGCTCACTTTGTGGCCTCTCTTGCAAACATTTGGTTATACACATGCACATACAGTAAAGGATTCGCCTCATACATGTGTTTAAGCAAGTTTGGTATCCTGCTGAGACCTTGGAGGAAGCTCTTGGCTGATCCAGGCAGAAGAGAAAACATGACAGGTGAGAAAAATAGTTTTCTACCTAGAAATAAGAACATTTCACACACATTTCTTCTTCCTCATTTTGTTTCCCTACGTACAACTTATAGGTTCAAAATGGGGTAACAGTATTTGAGAAAATAAAATTAACAAAGATTCAAAGTTGGGGAGAAGTCAAAACAGTAGAAAAACTATCTACTATCATTTGCAAACCTGTTGGAAATACAAAAAACTGCAGAGAAATTTGCCACCCTACCTGTGCATGCACAAGTTCCCATCCTCTGATGTGTCAAGTGTTCCAGAAAAGGAAACTCCTTCTAATGGGATGGGCAGAGGGAATAATTGTTATATTTTAAAAATATATTTCTTTACCTGGGCTTTTAGACTTTCAGGATTCCATCAGAGTGTGGAAAAGTTTTAAGAGGAAAGTCTGGTGCTCTCAAAATGCAACAATACCTGCATTTTAATGCTTCTAGGACATCTAACTCAGAGCTCAGTTCTAGTTTGCTAAATTGGCCTTTTGTGTTAGCGTCAGCCTTGGACATCTGGTAGCAAAGGAGTTTCATCCTTGCTTATTTAGACATCATCCCTTCAAGGGGAAAAATACCTGATGAAACCCAAAGCTCATGTTAAGACATATCACTCCCAAAGCTTATGTTAAGCCATATCATCCTAATGAATGCTTGTTCCTACTCTTGTACATTGCCCAGTCATGTTTTCAGTATCTCTGGAAGTGGATTTCCCATTCTTCCCTTTATAGTGTTTCTAGTGTATCTGGGAAGCCCACTCCAGAAGATTAGTCAGACTGGTTTTTCCCTGTCCACCTGTAATTTTTTCACTTGAGGTGAGGAATGAAGTAATAAAGGACCATCAATGACTGTATTTTTTCCTCAGCTTCTAGCACAGGCAGAACGTTGAGGTTCCACAAGCAGCTGGAACAATTGCCTTCTGTGAACTCGACAGGGGAGTTTACACAAGGTGTTTATGAAAGCTGGCAAATAGTTTCTAAATTCCAGTGTCATTGAGCATCTCTGGCAATAGGTTAACAGGAGTGCCAAAGAGGGAAGGCTTATCTTTCTTCCTCAGGCTGACACAGTATGGTCATTTGCAGTCCCCACTTTCCACCTACCCAGACCTGGCCTTGAGTTCGGGTTCCATCCCCTGATCAGTCCCAGCCCCTTTGAAGGCCTTTATTTCTTCTCTCACACAGGATCATGCCAGGTCTGTAAGATTCTGTCTATGATGCAAACATTTTACTTGGGATCCAGACTCCTCTGTGTTGTGCTAAGTGCTTCCCTTGCTGAGGAAGCACAGACATGTTAGTGCACAGCAGGACCTGGGATCAGGCTCTGCATGGATGAGAGCTTTGTGTCTAGGCTTTCATTTGCTCCAAGCAGTGATACTTAAAGATGTGATCAGACCTTGGAAATGGTTAGGACCCAATGGGATTATGGGAGACTTGCTCTGGCATTGTTTGAACTGGCAGGGAAAAAAGTAGCATCCACCATCTGCACCAGTGAAATGGTGCCAGGAAAGAGTTGGGGTTTTTTAGGTGGTACTTAAGAGAAAGACAAAGTTTTACCCCCTTCCAGGCCTCAGCATTGGATGTGGACACAGGCTGTGCTGACAGAAGGCAGCTTTTACTGGCACAACAGGTCATGCAGCTCAGGCCTAACACTGGCAGAAAATATCTGAATTAGTGCCAGCAGCAAAAGGTGGTTTTTTGTACAGTCATCTCAAAGGAAGGGAACTGGAGACCAGTGATTTGCTGAGCAGCCCTCAGATGCTAATCACTTTCAGCACCTCTAGGTATGAACTGGATTTAGCCTGGCAGTTTCTGAAGTAAAGCACTCCAAAACCCATTACCCTTTCTTTTCACAGTCCCACCCATAAAGGTCAGCTTGAGGTGCAACCCTGTGTGAGAGACCAAGGTCATGCCACGCAAGAAGGGGCTGCCATGTCAGACTCACAACAAGGCTGATAGCACCATGTTCTTATGTTTTCTCCTCAGATTTGAGGGTGCACTAGCAAAAAAGGTTATTTAGGAGCTTTCCCTGTTTCCAGGATTTGTCCTCAGGACAAATTGTTTTTTGCACAAGATTCTTGTCTGTGAAAAGAAGCAAAATGAGTGTGTCATTTCTCTCTTTTCTATCTCCCTGATCCATCACTCACAGTAATCTTATAGTAAATGTCTTTTCAGGGATTTGAAAAAATTGGCCCAAATTTTGGGACTGCTTTTATAAGCAATGTTCCCTTTCAAAGCAGGTGCCATACAGTGCAGAATTTTAAATGTGTTTTCTTCTTTCTCTTGGCACAAGGAAAATTTGACTGCAGGCACCTACAGAGGTCTTGATCTGCTTTCTTTGCAGTGCATAAAATAACAAACCTTTCAAAATTTCTTTTCAAGCTGTGCAAGACCTACTGCAAGATCCAGCTCCATTGTTGAACCAGGGGGAATTATAATAAATAAACAAGGGAGTTAAGAAATTTGGCTGAAGAGAGGGAATTCATAAGCACAAGCATTGGATAGAACTCTTATCACTTCTGCAATGTGCTGGCCTTTGAACCCTCTCAGTAGGGAAGCAAAGGTGGACATGTGGAGTATACTTTCTTTAGAAAGGTGTCTTAGACAGTCAACACGTGATTGTCACCTGTGAAAGACAAGTGTAAAAACCCTCACCCACCCCTAAGACATGAGCTGTATATTGGAATTCAGCACTGTCAAGAGACCAGGCCAAGTGTGGTTCTCTGTTTATGAGCACAGACCAATAGAAATCAGTCATAAAGCTGTGAAAATGCAAAGAAGAGTCTCAGTCTCCATGTGTGACGTAGTAGCTGTGAGGCAGTGAGATCTCTGAGCTTTTCACCCTCAAAGTGTCTTGGAGCCAATATGGTGCAGCTTCTGCAAAGTCACAAGGTTTGACAAACATAGGGTTTGACAAATGTAGCTGAAATCACACCTGTATTTGAGTCCTTTGCAGTGGCTGATATGGATGTCCTGGAGGCAGAGATTCTAACTTGACTTTGCCTGTCTATGGGCAGCTCAGGAGCCTGCTGAGGAACTCAACAGTGATATAACATCTCGGTGTGTCCTAATGGCAGGACAGGTTCATCTGAAGAGGACAGGCTATAAAATCTGCTATTGTAGGTAAGGAACACCAAAAACTTATGTTCACCACAGCTACTGGAGCCTTAAGCTCCAAGATAAAATTATTTGCCATTTCTCTGCCTCCATGAAGGTTATCTAAAACTGCCAAGTGGTAAAGTAACTGTTTGTAGAGGACTTGGAAGCATTTGCTGAATGCTGACTCATGGCTTCAGTCCCCTGTTGACAAACACACAACTCTGATTCCTGCTGTGTGAGATGAAAGGAGCAGAGAGATTTACACTCTGGCTACTTCTTTGACAGAGTCAACTAAATATTTGACTGAGTCAACTAAATAATCTAGTACATCTGTGTCTTCTCCTGTGGATACGCCTAAATCATATTAATAAGCCATTATTTTTTGAGTAATCAAAACCAGCTAGCGTCTTCTGTCCCTCGCTGACCTCTGTATGAGCACTGATTCCAAATATATGCCCAAATCTCATATAACAAACATGACCAGGCAGTCTTTTGATGTCATTCCTGGCTTATGTAGAGCACAGCACCACAGCAATCCATTTCTAACCAGTTTGCATATGATCTATATGCTTTACCTCTATTGCTAATTCTTCCTTGAAATGACCACGTGTGCATGTAACAAATAATCGTGTGGCAGTGACAGCAATATGTTTGCAGACCTGCTCCAAGGGATCTGATAAATTCTTTTT
>VZRH01000233.1:403377-439812 GCA_013397555.1 Urocynchramus pylzowi | reverse complement strand
GGTTTTTTAAATTTTTTTTTTTTTTTTTTTTTTTTTTTTTTTTAATTGTGGTTTCAAAGTAAACCTACTCAAAGCCCCAGTAAGTGGAACAGAAAATATCCTGTGTTATAGATAACTTCTCCAGTCATCTGGAGACATATGCAACAACCCATTGAAACTCATGGAGTGGATGATGGAACAAAATGACTCACTTTTGGGCTTTGACTAGTCTAGCAGAGATAATGTCATTATTCAAACATGACCAGCACTCTTGTCTAGCAGACGAAGCCTGCGGCATTGGAGTCAGAAGGGCTGGGTTGCTCTCCCAGTTCTGGTGTTGGCTTGCTGCTGGATTCTGGACAAGCCCTTCTTCTCCACTTGGAAAGAAAAGGAAAAAGGAAAATAATAGCATGGGTATGGAGAGTTTGGAAATCATATAAAGTAAGAGGAGCCGAGTGTAACTGCTACAAAGCAGCGTCTATGGAAGGGCTGTGGTATGTTTGCATGGGCCCAGGCCCGCGCGTGGGCACGGACACAGGCCGACTGCCAGGGAAGGAACTCGCTCATCGCCTTAAACCGGGCCCAAGCTCTTGTCCACGTGCATCTGCACAAGTGGGAATTGTAGATGATGCCTTAGGCTACGGTCCATCCCATCAAGAGTTATTCCAAGTTTAGCCTGTCCCGAACCCAAGCACAGGCATTTTGAGCTGCAGCCAACAAAGTGATGGAGCTATAAGTTATAGGTGCTTAATTCTGCTCTCAAACTGCTCTTTGCCCTGTGGTGTGGACTAATTTCCTTGGAGACTGTTGTCTCAGAACATCTGCAGGGGACTCCCTCACACTGGTGGGTTGAAGAAATTGCAGAGCTCAAGGGAGAAGTGTGTTCTTGGTGGGAGAGCAGCCAAGGAACCCCAGCCAGCCTGGCACTTCCTGCAGGTGAGCATGGAGAATGTGACTGCAATGTGGGCTGGAGACCCACTAGTTGGGCTGTCAGTGGCCAGAGGATCTGTGCAGTGTTAGCCACTCTGCTCCACCATGGGGCTGCTGGCCATAGAAACAGCCAGCCTTAAGCAGGGTCATCCAACTGGCTGTTCAGCAGAGCCAGCTCTTGGAGCAGAGGTTTCCTCAGAAAACAGCCCTGGCTGCGTGGCTGGGGAAACATATCTGGTGGTGTTTTTTTTTTTTTTTTTTGCTCTGGATAAACACTGAACCTGGGTTTCACTTGAAGGGCTTGCTTCCCATTGAATTTGTTCTATCTTGTGCTTTCCTACAGGAATGACATTGCAAAAGATACCTCCTTCTCCTTTCTCTTAAATGCCTTTCCAGATTTGCACCATCCCAGCCCTACAGGCAGGCTGCCTACTCATACAGAAGACTCAGTACACAGAAACCAGAATTACAGCTGTGCAGCCCACGCACTCATGTCTGCAGGACAAACATGTGCATCAGTGGAGTACAGGAGGCAATGAACTTTTTTCCTTCCTTTTTTTTTTTTTCTTTCAGGTGCTATATGATGAAATGGAGATATGTAAGAACCACAGGAAGCATTTATTTTAAGTACAGGCTAATGCCATGAATGTTATTTGCATTACATGACAGCCCAATGAACCACAATATGAATAAGGAAAGGAAAAACTAGTGTTTTCAAGACGAGTAAATCTCTCTGTTGCTTTCTCATGTTTCCTATCAATACCAATTTGCATTCCCTTGCAGACCATTAAGGATGTCAATAGGTAACAGAGAGCATCAGGGAGGGTTCAGAATTGCAAGAGGGCTTGTGAGTAGATGCTGACATATTTCTGGGGGGCAGGAAATGGGTGGGTACAGGAGCTGAAAAAGTAGGTGTTGGTCTGGCTGATATATACTTCCCTTGATGTATAGCTGGTAACTTAAGCCCATCAATGTTAAATCAGTTTTGATATCATGAAAACAATGCTCTCTTTGTTCAGCTGCAAAAGAAAGACAAGCAGGCAGGCAAAAGCAAAATATTCTAGCACAAATATCCTGCTGGTTATCAGGCAGATAGAGAGAATCAGGCAGAGGATAACCTCTGTTTCAAATGGTCAGTGTCCTGGCAAATATCAGCATGAGTAACTGGAGTTCATCAGCCTGTATTTACAATTGGATACAGAATGCTCTACCCAGACATGGAGTATTATCTTGCATTAAACTCTCAACCACCTGAGCACCTCAAGTGAAGTGTGATTAAGTGTCCTGCTGACCAGCTGCTCCTTCCAGCTGAGAGTAGCCTACTTTTCAGCAGTGGGTAAAAATCACTTCTATAAAATGTCAAGTTGGCATCCTGCCAGGAAATAACCTTTCCCTCCTTTTGCTCAGTGAGTCACAGACCCTCTCACAGCATCTATGACTGGGAGGCACGCTTGGTCTCATCTGAAAGTTGCTGCCTTCCCAGACATGGTCTGGGAATATCAACAGTTTGGTCATAAACTCTTACTCTCACTTCCGAGGATTTCTGTGGGAGATTGCCTTGGTTGTCTGCTCACACTTTCCTTCAGCTTCACTCAGGCAGTGCCTGCAGAGGGGATGTGGAGATCTGAAGCTGGAGATCTGTAAGGAGCATGGAAAAGGTGAGGCACCAACTTTGCTATCTAGCCCACAGCAGGAGGCAATTTGGAAGGCCCAAATGTATACCTTCATGATGTCACAAAAAAACCCTGGAAGGTGACTTTGTTGTGTACAGGACAGGGAAGTAAAAAGTGACCTCTCAAAAAATGTATTGAACAACAATTCCTTGTTCACTCCCTACAAATAAAAGACCACCCACAGATAAAGAGCAGTCATCATTTTCATTAACCAGAGGGCTAGTTTAGTCTCTACTGTTCAAATTGGATGACAATTTCTCCTGCTCCCTAAATTACAGAGAGGATGTAACTTCTGGACTAACTGGGTTTTGACATCCCCACCCCATTGCTCACCCCTTCCCTCCTGGCAAGGATGACAGCAACAAGCACCACCCAGCTCCTGCAGCACTGAGGGTTATCCGACACAGGGAACTTCGGTGGCTGTGTGAACGTGGTTTCTCTGGTATGAGAGAAGAGGCCCATTTAGATCCAAGCCAGAGTCAACATGACTCATTGGCTCATACATCCTTCACTGCAGGGCTCAGGAGGTCACTGCAGGTTCAAGTCTCACACTGGGACTTGGAATGGTACTTCACTCTGTGGGGAAGGGAGGGGAGATGCTGAGCTCCTGGAGGTGCTTCCTACTGCAGGAGAGAGAGATTTTAATCTGAGATCCCTGCTGGCAGCTCTTCCAAAAGCGAATTAATTACACCAGGGCAAATATATCCCTGGTGGGGGCTCCTTTATCTTCAATGTGTCCATCATGGGGCTGATTCTGTTGTTATTTTGGAGGAGTACTGTGTGCTATTTCTTGGTTTTTGTTGTTGTTGGTTTGGGATTCTTTATTATTTTTTGGCTTTTTTGGGTGACCTGGTCTTCTGGCTCATGTCCACTCTGGCAGCCAAACAGGTTCCAGCAGCCAAAGGTGTGTGTGTGTTTGAATGAGCCCTTGCAGAGTTGCTGCACAAGTTTCTGGCCTTGCTAAATCACGACTTTGTTGCTTTGCAGATCTCTTTCTTTCACCTTTCTCCTAGGACTGGAGGAGTGGGGAAAGGGATATACAGACCACCTGTCTCTGCATTTCCCAGCCATGCAAACCCCTAACACAGAATAGGTGATTGGGGAGTTACATCTGTGCCCCCTTCCCTGCAGCTCTAGCTCTTTGCTGCTTTTCCATCACCAGTCCTGATCTTAACACTGCTCCCTCTTTCCAAAGAAATGCATGAAGATGTAGCAGCTCTGGGGCAGCTGTTCCCAAACAGCTACAGGCTCAGCAGGGGACAAGGGCTCATCAGGTAGACTCTTCCCTGCTGTTACTTCAAAGGTCTTGTTGAAGCTTGGTTAAATGGTCTTTTGCAGAGCAATGACAGCTGAGAAATGCACAGAAATGATTGAGAATTTTCTCAGCAAGTTCTGATGGTTTAAGCTCCTTCTCTTGATGAAGCAGAAGGAAGCATTCATCCCTCTAGATCAGTTTGGCTGGCAATGAAACACAGTCAGCTCTGGGTGAAACCCAGGATGTGTACAAGGAAGGGATGAAAGTCCTCATTTCTGAGCAAAAGGGGTGACAAATTGAACGGTGAAGGTGAATGTCAATGTTGTCTTCTCACAGCTGGAATACCTCTGCTTTGGGAAAGGGGGCTCCATGGAGTTAATTCCAAAAGGTTTGCAGCACCTGGTCTTAGAGCAACATCTAAAAATGAGAAAAAAAGTGGAAGCTGTCAGAATCTCTATTTGTAGAAATATGCTGAAATATGAAACAATTTTCTTTACAGGCTCAACATCTGGGTGTAGAGTAACCAGTAAAAAGTATCCAAACCTCAGCTCCTGCTGCTTCTCCCTCCCAAGTGGCCCCTTTTATCTATCCTCTCAAAATGAATCCCAGAGAGGTTCTTCCATGACCACTTTGAATTTTCTTACGTACTCTTTTTCAAGCAAGCAGGAGTTACCATTCACTCCATTTGCCAATCACCCACTAATAATATTGAATTTATCCACTGATCAAAATTGACAGAGGGTGGAAAGAAGTATTGTGTTCCTACTATTATTGGGAAAATAGGCAACTAGGGTAAAGGGAAAATAAACCTTCTGAAGGGAAAAATTACAGCAGGGAAAACATTATTTTTAAACACCAGAAACTCCAGCCAAATAACATTATGCCTCAGAGTCCACACTCAGTCGTTTCTGCTCTTCACACGACTGATAGTTTCTGAAGCAGTTTCACAGCAGATTTGTCTGGCTGCTGTCTGACTCTCTCAATCCTCACTTTCCTCTTAAAAATCATTGTTGCAGGACCATGGGAACAGAAATAGTTCAAGAGAACAATCCAAGGGACTACCACTTTGGGACAGACCTCATGGTAACTGGACTGCCAGTTCATTTCAAAGGGCAACAAAGTGGGTCAAAGTCATCACTTGAATGAGGAGGACTAAGCATGGGTCAAATCAAGTTTGCTACAGTTTGCATTGCTTGTCAGTGCCCACAGATGACTCTGACTGGAGATTTTTACTCTCCCTTTGAAGTCATTACAGCTGAGGCCAGAGGTGAAACCATGATGGTGTTAGTGCAATAAGACCCATTGGCAGGATTTTGCCAGACCTGTTTTCCTGTCTGAGTCACCACAGGATGGACAAAGGGGGATCTTCAGCGAGACTTGCTCTGATATAGTTAATGTATTTTACAAGGAAAGCTGACATCTCTCAAGGTCATTTTATCTCTTCGTTACATGAATTCTAGGAAAGCAAAGATTCTTTCCAAGTAAGTTGCTGGTTTATCCAAGTGATGGTGTTACAGAAATTGTTGTGTAGGATCCAGGTTTTTCCAGGGTATAGTGAGTGTGTGTGGTGTTTAGATTTAGGCTGTGTGCTGCCAAGCTACTGACTCCTTTTTTTCTTCCTTTTTTTCCTCATCCCACCCTCTCTCCCCTAAATCACAAGCCTAAGAAAAATAAATAAGAATAATAAATAAACAGATGAAAGTGGAAACATTCCCAAACCTGTTATCACAGAGGCAGTTTCTGCCCAGATCATGCTAGTTTCACAGTGAGCCTTGGAATTGTCAATTCTCATTACTTTCCAGGGTTGAGTGCGGGAGGAGAGAATTTCAATCTCTGCTTTCCAGAATCAAACCCTCTGTTTAATGTGGTAGGGAAAGTTGAGATGAAATATAGGTCTCAGGGGACTTCTCCTGTGTGAAAGCTTATTACAGCTGTAACAAAACCTTATAATCGGAACAGATTCTGTTACATGCATGATATTCTGGTCTTGGGCAGGGTGGGGGGATATGAGAAAAAGATGACAAAAAGCTTTAAATGCAATTAAATGACAACTGCATTCATTCCCTGCCTCCTCCTCCTCCTCACTGCTTTCATTTGTTGTTTACATTTGCTGTTTTCTTTTCTGCATTTTCTGGGGCTCTTTTAAAATTTGTAGGAGTTTTGCTGGGTCAGGTTGTTGAATGGTATTTTGCATTTACAAACTTGGAATCACCTGCCCGAATGGAAAACTGTTTAGTGGTGTTTGAAATACAGAATCCATATTGCCATAGCAAGAGAGCCTAATGGGCTATCTAAACACAATATTCAGTTACAGCTGAAGACAGGGAACCACTTAAAATGTGTCACAATGTCCAATGTAATAATAAAGTTGTAGACAGAATAAACCCAAAGGCACAATTCCTGCTCAAAGCAAAGTGTCTCTGGGCCTATGCTGGTGATATAAATGGCTTCACTAAGCAATTAAGGAAAAAAATTAGTGCCAGCCTCTAATGTAGACACATACAAGTTGTTTTCCTCTGGTTTGCTTCAATGAATTATATTGGCTGTAAAAGAGACACAGAAAAATTGTGAAGGGAAAAAGAAAAATATATAAGAAGATGAAGTACCCTGTTATTCAGCATTGTACTACCTCAGTTTCTGGTTCCTTGTGATGGTCTAACAGGAGAAGTCCACCTCACCATTTCCTTTGGGCATTTTGGGCATGCTATGGGGGCTCTGCAGCAGGGTGGCTGGCAGGTCAGAAATGACATTTCTTCAGTTAGGAAAGCATGGAAATGAACTGCATCATGCAGAGACTCATTTTAAGACTTGAGAAAAGAGCTCTGAGACAGACCCTTGGGTTCTGTGTACCTCCCTGACCATGATTTGCTGGATAAGGTTGGGCATACTTTTGCTTGCTAGTGGTGAAGTATCTACACTTACCTGGGACAAACACTGCAGTACTCAACACAAGTGATGTCAAACTGTGCTGAACTGCAGGTAGGTGAGGAGCAGTGAAGAAATGCTTCCAGCCTCTTAAGACTTGGATTCCCACCAGACTCTACTCCTTTGTCTGTTGTAAGGTCTTCTGAGTATGGATCATCTCTTGTTTCATATGTCTTTTAGTTGGCATGACTTGAGGAAAGATTAGGAGGCTCCCTCACCTAGGGCTACTGTGATACTACTAAAATAAAAGCAAAAAGTGCCCTGGTGTTCTGAGGCAAAATCTGAAATTATGATGATGATGATCCAGGAAAGAGATCAAAAATCATCTGATCTTCTCTGCTATTCATGTGAAACACTGTCTGTGCACTGGGCTTTGAAGGAAGCAATCTCATTTTCCTTCATCTCTCCCATGGATAGATCCCCTTTTTCTCTCTTCTCCTACCCCCTAAGAAATACAGGGTAGGGGCAGTAAAATTATAAAGCAGCCTATAAAGGTGCTTCCTGCTGTGAGATGCAACTCAGATAATGAATGTTTCCAGCCCAGCCAGAGCACTCTCTGAGGGATATTTTTATCTCCACAGTGCCAGAGATTAACTGTACATTTGTCTTAATGGTATCACCCTTTAGTGTTAATGGAAGCTATGTGTGTAAATCCCTGACCATCCAAATGAGAATACACGTTGAATGATCACAATAAATCAAAGCAAATGGAAGACCCCTGCAGAACAAATTCATCTCCAGAGTAACTCCTGAGGCTTTTAGGAAGCTTGTGCCAAGCAGGCACAGCAAGAACCCAGTAGATCATGTCACCTGCTTGATGATTTCAAAGTACTCATAATGATGATACTTCCAGTTTGAACACACCAATTTACTCTTTTGAAATTATTTTCAAAGGAAAAACACTACTGGGTTGGTAATGTTGGGATCTCTATAGTATTTGGAGAAATGGACTCAGTGGTTCTTCCCACTCTCATCTCAAAAATGACAATGAAGGTCTGAAAAAAAGTGATCACTACTGGAAAAGGGAAAATACATTTATTTTCAACTGCTTAGATCACTTTGGACTGATGAAATTTTGTGAAAATGGGTCCATTTAAAACACAACAGCTATTAAATTCTCAGCAACAAATCCAATTCCCTTTTCCAAAAAATACAGGCAAGAGAGACACAGAAGAATAAAGAGACATAATGTTCTTCTGTGTGTGAAGTAGAAACAAATATCACACAGTGTAATATATTAGTCTTTTGTGCTTCACTTAGGCACTATGGAAATAAAAGACAGACAAATCATTGTCCTTTTATAATTTGCAGATTATTTTTTTTTTTTTAGGTGAGGAACAATAACTTAAAGGGCACTGATGAAAACAGGGATGAGTATAGGACAGGAATGGCGTTTCTTCTTCCAAAAGAGTCTGCAACTATCCATATGCAGAGACAACCCAGAATTATATTTCAGACTTCATCAGCAACTCTGTGTTTGTTGAAAAATACATTAATTCCCATTGCCCATATTTCTGAAGTAGAACTGCTTGAGCAGAAAAATGAGAAGAGAGAAGGTGATTAATTTTGATGGTTTTCATTGTGAAAGAGAGCATAATGCAGAAGGGACAACAGAGAAGATTATTAACTAAAAAGTAGAAATATTAGTACTTAGGTTGTTTGATGAGGGCACAGAAAATGTCCTCTTATGAAAAAATTACTCTGAAGTCCTCCTTCATTCTGAAGGGCTGCTCCCCTTCAGTCTTGCTACTTCACTTATCTTTGAGGACTGCTGTGCCTTATAGGTGACAAAGTCAATGCCAATCAATATCTTTCCCCTGTTAGGTGGAAGCACCCTTAAAAAATTCCTCATTACAGCTTTGCAAGGAAGTATGAAAAAAATCCACCTCTCAATGTCTCCATCCAAGGTCTCTTGAATCTCATATATCAGATATAGCACAGGCTACTAGGGAGTTAGGAAATCACCAGTCAAGTACCTGGTCATTTCAAGAATACAGCATTTCTATGCTGGGTAAGTCTCATCTGGAATAATACATTAGGAAATAGAAGTATGTGAATGGAAACAAAGAAAACTCAGGCTATAACCCACCACACAGATTCTCTTTCCAACTCTAGATGTGGATTAGAGATTTGCAAGCTGATGAAGGTGAATATCTCCCTCCCAAACATTCACTTTCCCTGTGTGCATACTTTCTTTCAAAGCCTTTTCTTTTGATTGATGGGAAGAGGGCTTAGGAAAAAAAAAATCTCTAGTTTCATATCTAGCTTTTTCTTCAGCTGTCCTCCAATGTAACTCTAAAATTAATTCTTTGGCTGCTAACTGCTTTTAGAAAGATTGTGGCCATTTTCCATCCCTGGAGTTTCTCCATTCTTATTTCTTTGAGAACTTCTGTGGGGTTTGTACATTTAAATCCCTCCTGTTTTGTGTAGAAACTGTTTATGCATTTCCTTATTTACCTAGACAAATCTCGGCCACCAAGTGGTTCATGACCCCCTGATTCCAGAAGAAATGTAAAGTTGCTATCAAGAGCAAGAGGAAACACTTCTGCACTTTCAAACAATACTCCCTGGGATGTATCACTGCAGAAGTGGAACAAGCCAATGAGTTAAGATCTACATCTTAAACACACCCACGTTGCAAATGGTTAAAATTTGACCCACTACTCGGAGTTAAATAGTAGTATCTGGAACTCAAAATGTTTTGATATTTTGTAGTTGTTTCCATCCTCTTTCTCTACTTTCTGGGAGCAACCAAGATGGAAAGCTCAAGAGCCAACAGCCAGAAAGGGCAGCTCTTGGCCCAAGAGACAATCAGGAAGTACTGAGTTTGCTGATATTAATTAAATTTCCGACCTGTTCCTGCAGCAATGAGAGGACCACATAAGTCAGCTGGGAAATTGATGGAGGCTTGCACCTAAACAGAAAGAGGCTGTGCTGGAAATTCATCTAGGCAAGTGCTGTTCATGTCCATCCATTGACTCCAGTGGTTTTGAACTTAAAAAAATGGACTTACACAAAGCTCTTTTCTGAAAACCCCAAGACCATGGGGACTTAGCTGGGGGAGTAAACAAACGGGGCTTTTTGTTTCCCGACGAGGAGGGCATGCAGCTAAAAGGCAGCTCTGCCATCCTGCCCTCCCCCTTTGAGCTGCCAGCCCCACCTGTTAGGAGGCAGGAGTAACCAGAGAGATGAACAGCACAGCGGTATTTTTGCAGGGTGAACGCAGCGGGTCAGCTGGAGGCCTGCTGAAACCCAATATCGAGTTGTGGCTGCAGACAGGCACGGTGCGAGCCTTGGGGGAGGAGGGTGCTGAAGGATGGGTGGAGGGAAAGCAGGGCAGTCCCAAAGGAGGCAGAACTTTGCTTGGGAGATTTCTGTTTCCCTTTGGTGCCCCTGAAACTGAATAGTGGGGATTGTTGATTAAATGTGTGAGCTAGGGCTGGTTGCAGGGGGAGGATAAGGGGAAGTGGTGGGGCAGGGACAAGGGCAGTAGGAGCAGCACTCACAGGAACAAAGAGCACATGTGTGTACAGGCACTGTGTGCCCAGTTCCCAGGGGAAGGGGGTCACTCAGAGGTATCTGTTTCGTTCATTCACCTGCTTCTCTCTCCTTTTGTGCACAGTAAACAGAAAACCATTGCACTTCAGACTTTTCCCTTCCCAGCTCTCCTGGTACCGCCAGCACTGGACCAGCACGTTTATTCCAGAGAAACTTATTGTCCAACCATGACAGAGTTTCCCCCATGCCTCTCATGCAGTCAGAAACTTGCTGCTGAAGGGGCTGCTTGGGGAATAAACACCTGCAAGGAGCCACAGCTGTGGTGTGAGCTGCTCTCCTAATGCTCTGTTTAGGATTACAGCACTCCGGAGTATCACATTACCCCAGTGGCTGCACTGAAACCTGGTATTAATTCACATTAGCAAGGATCAGATTTACCATGTTGGGAGGGGGAGGACTGTTATTATTGTTTCTAAAACTGCTGGAGCAAACTCCTAGGATTGGTCTTTCATTAATGCTGGCAATGGCCAGAGAAGCTTCTTTGTTCTTCCACACCCCTGGCCACTCACCCTGTCTTCTCTTGCATGAATGCCTCTAAACACAGCTGCTTGTTTCCATGATGGGGTTACTTGCTTATTTTTATTTTTGGTGTACCAAAGTTAGTAACTTTCAAAGATCAAATTTCTGGATTTTGTGGAATTTCTGTGGATTACAGAAGTCTTCCAATACTGGGAGGAGAGTTACAGTGTGGTGTGGGGTCACCTCTTGTCCATGCCCATGATAGATTATCCAAAGATTGGAAAAAGGGAAAGATGGTCTAAGCACTAAAAACAGTGAAACTGTGGGGTGGATTTGTGCAAAGAGGACCTGGAGTCTTCATTGCCAGGTGATTTTGAGCATATCTGTTGAGTTGATCTGATTTTGTCTTTGGGTAGGGACATTCCATCTGCCCTTCAATGTGTCTTTCAGCCTGCTTTTTTGATGCAGCCACTATAAGGGTGTGGTGGAGTTACTTTTCTTCCTTGCTTTCCCTACCCACACTGTCCCTTCTTTACTGAGTGTTGCTGAGGCTGTTTCTGTCTGAGGTGTGTAGGCATTCCTTGGGCTTATGGGTGGCACCTAGAGTGCTGTGTTTAGTTGTGCCTGGAAAGCCTCCTGATATTATCCTGGTGTTTTTCCAAACCAAGGGCTATTTCACATATGCATAATTTACCCCTGATTTCAGATGCTGCTTCTTGAAGGCAAGGGAACATAACCATCAGTACCAATAATCCCTGTTCAGTACAGATAGGGTTAAATATCACTGGAATGTCCATAGAGAGCTTTGGGACAGATATAAAAAAGGAAGTGAAAAAAGTATTTCACCTGAAGCTTTCCTTCAGAGGCTACAAATCTCATCCATGTTTGTTAATTTTATTTGCAGTTTCAGAGTTACCTTGAAATGTCAGTATTATTAGCTATGCTACCAAATTCAGAAAAGTACCAATGTTTAGCAAGACAGGGGTGGACCCAAACAATAAGGCCAGAGATGGGGCATGTGCTGTTCACAGTGCCAGGGGTGAAGAAGGAGGACTAGCACATCATCTACTGACTACTGTGTGACATTTCTTTGTGTAGAGCACAGAATACTTCTGGCATTTGTTAGGGTGTCAGCCTTCTGCACAGAAATCTTCCACAGATCATCCAGATTTGTAAAGCCAGAAGAGGACATCTGAATATCAGGTTTCACCTCCTGTACAAATGCAGGTCTTCAAATTACAGTTTATTACTTGTCTATTGAATTTTTTGTTCCAGAAAAACAGTCAGGAGATGGGAAATTAAGTGCTTTGTGAGGTGCTTTATTCCAATTAAGCTGGTGAGCTCTGATTCCCTTCTCCTGCTGCCCCAGTGTGATCCCATGTCATCCTGATGGGAACGGTATACACTGCATTTTCAGAGATCTTACTGGCACCTCAAGATCAACATCCTGTAAGACTGACCATCCATCTCATATATACCACAGTGTCCCTCTCAGATGGCAAACTTACTAGGCATTTTAGTCATCAATGAGTTTGGGATCATATTTAGTGAATTCCAATGCTGGCCTGTCAGACTCTGGTTCCTTCTGATATCAGTAAAGTAGCTGCTCCTGTATGTTAGGGCAACGATCATGGCCAGTCTGGATATAGCTCTTGATTTTTATTCTTCTGCTAGGTTTCCTGAGCCATACATGTGTCTCCTGCTGATGCTGTGTTTTTAGGATTATTGCTTTTTCCTGTGCTCTGACACCCAAGTTTATTAAAGTTCACTTTGTTTCCCCTGGGGGAAAAAGAAACAGGAAAAAGAAAATCCTGTCTTCAATGTACACGTGTTCTTCTGAGGGCTTTCAGCATTACTGCACTGTTGTGTGTGTAAGTTGAAGGCAAGGCTCTGCTGAACAGGTTTATCTCTTCAGCATGTTATCACTCTCTGGACAACATGACTTCATACAGGGTGGAATTAATGGGCTTGTGATGGAGTCACAGTGCAGCTTCTCAAAGGCCAGTCTGTCTGGGAAACTCCAGGTATTTCTGACAAACCCTTGAAGTAATGAGGTGACTCCAGGAAAATCCAAGGAATTAGAGTGTTGGTGTGTTCTTCTAACCTGTGTTTAGATACATCCAAAAATTTGTGCCTACCTCTTGTCTCTGCAGATCTAGGAGTCTGAGTACAACAAGTGTTTGGACAGCAAGGATGAAGCAACACAGGAGGCTTAGTCATTAGTGGGGACTATTTTCTTTCAGACAACATCAAACAGAACAGGGTGTTCAGCTGTCCTGCCTGTGGATCTCGATGTGTTTGCGAGAACAGAAATTATCCCCATGGCAGGTGGGGAGGCTCTGCAGAGAGAGCTGAGGGAGCTTTTCTGACCAGACATAACCACAGCTCCAGTTACTCCTGATCATTTAGGATCACTTGGCATTTTCTGCAAGAAGAGAAGATGTCCAATGTCTGGGTAGCATTCTTGTTAGATCAGTTACTTTGCTTCTGCTTGGATTTTCTGCTTTCACCTTCAGCTGCAGGCACACTTCTTTTGTTTTTCCTTTCCTGAGCTTTTGCAAACAGTGTGCTGTGAAGCAGCTACTTCCACTCATCTCTACATTTCATCAGGTAGCAAATATCTCTGCAATACAGTTCTTGGCTGAATTTGCTCAGAATGAAAGGTGTTGATGCATTGTCTCACACAGAGAAATACTGACAAACCAAACAAAAATAAACTTTTCTAAAGACAGTACAGAAGATAAGCTGCTGAAGAAAAGGAGAGAATCATCTAAAAATGAAAAACAGGCAAAATGAAGTAAATTTGTTCTTTTCATCAGAACATACACAATTGAGTAAGTTGCCTGTCATTACGGCATAGAAAATCCAACATCTGTATAAGTGATGAAATTTCATAACCTCCCCTGTATAACCTTGCTTGATTTTGACACTTGTGACTTATGACAGGTTTAGAGGTCAAGCCTGAAGCGTGAGTATTGTTTCAATCATGCTGCTCCCTCTCATGAATTACGTTAGCAAGGGCTTGGTCACAGTTATCTGTGCAACAAAGAAATATTGTAGTAGAAGTTGTAGCATGGTAGGATAGTTACTGTGGTGATGTAGTTAAAATGCCTGGGAGAGAGATTTTCATTGTTGAAAAGTCTACATAATAAAGTTTAATGTAGTCCATGGGACATGTTTTTTTTCTAAGGATTTATGAGTGGAGCTTGGTGAGTGCTACGTATTTTGGTCTGATCACCAAAATGGAAAATCAGAGAGGAAGAAAAGGCTCAACCAACACGATAATCTTTTGAGGTTTTGGATGAAAGGAAAAGGTTGATTTTGGACCTAAATGAAGTGTTTCATTGGGCTGAAATTGAAAGGCCTTTACACTTATTAGTTACTTAGATAATTTATAAACTTTTTCCCCCCTTGCTTTTAAGTGCAATGCCTATTTTTAATTGCAAAATTTATTTTGAAAATACCTGAGAGAGTTTGAAAAATGTCAACATTGATATATTCTTTGGCCAAAAATATTCACCACACTCTGCTCAGTTTGGTGATCTCTTTTAGTCCTGCTCTAACAACAGCTTTTGGCACACTAACTATTATTATTATTAATAATAACCATAATATCATCACCCAGCTGTGCTTAGAAGGCTTGGGCACCAGTCCCAGATCTGCTATGACAAATCTTTTCAGCTCTCTGGGCTTCTGTTTCACCTCCCACTCTTTGGCTCTCTTATCTAGTCAGATTTAAAGTCACAGGGTCAGGAACTGTCATATATGGAGCCTGTTACGTACACACCAATGCTTGTGCTACTGCTCCTGCTACAACCGCATGAATGGTGGATTTTCTGCTCCATCCTCCCCCATCTATCAGCCCACTACAGAGTTTTCTGAAGTGTCTCAGCCTCCTAAGACAGCTAGCTCCATGAGAGAAGGGAAAATGAGGGAGCAAAACCAAGAAGGAAATGATTTTTGTTTGCATTCTCTAAGCAGAGCCCGAGTGGTTAGTCTGGGGAGTGGGTGAAACTGAACTGTGACTATAAGCATTGCAGCTACTCTTTGCTCAGCTGTGATTAACTTCTGTGTGAAGCAGAGTAGTGTACACCCAAAATACTGTTTGCTTGGAAGACCAGCAAGGCTCTGAGGAGATTGAATGTAAATGTAAAATAAAACTGAGAGAAAGGGAGTGAGAACTTGGCTTTTGGGGTTTTTTAACCAGGATACATGTTTTGAGAAGCCTCATTCCATGTCAGTCTGTTACCAGGTAGAGGGGGGGACCAAATGCACCTTTTCCTCCCTGCATCTGTAGCTATGTTCCTGTCTAGAGAGTAGGTTGGGGAATTAGATATATTGGAGGAGGAACCAGCAGTAAACAAGACACAGAGCATTGAGCCAGTTTGAAAGCAGCACTTGCCGAGGTGTTGGTACAAAAGCAATACACTCTGGAGGCAAAATGTAGGGAAAATAATTCTCAGAAAAAGACTCAGAGAACCTATCTCATACTGTTTCATTTTCTTCTGTATCTGGGCCACCAGGGCTTTATGTCTGTCTTTAGTAAATCCATTAGGATAGCATCAAAGATACCTGACTGCCTCATTTTCTTCTTCCATAGCATTTGACTGCTTGGCAACATGATTGTTGAATCTGCTGCATAACATATTTTGTAGAAAGAACCTGCAAGAATGTTGCGCAGAGCAGGAGTCCGGGTTTGATAGCAGGCAGCAGGGTTGACCTACTCTGTATTTCAGATCTTTTTTTCTTGACTGTTCTTCCCAGAAAACAAAACACTCCTGTTTTGTTTTGGCAGCAAAAACCCCCCAAAACCTTTTTTTTTTTTTTTTTTTTTTGCTGCCAAACCACACAGAGTGTCCATTTTTATGACTTCTGTGACTAGATAGTGGTGCACCTGCCAAACAAGCATGGCCTCACTGCTGCCCTCTCCACCCCACTTTCTGCAGACCCAAGATCTGGTTATCCATGTGGGACAGCATTGCTGAATGCCATTCCCAGCACATCAGAGAAACACCTTGACAGAGGAAGAGCAGCTGCTGGTGGCTCTGTTGACAGTGATGTGGAAACTGATTCAGAAGCTGTTTCTAGCACAGGGCTGCATTGTCAGCTTTTGGAATTTGTCCCCAACAAAGAGGCTCAAACTGAGCTTGGTTAACGCTCCCTTATTCATACTAAAGTCCAGATCTAAATCCTACTGTGTCAGAGGGTGGCTGTTTCTTACCTGTTGAAAAATTTCTCCTGGGACAAGTTACCAGGCCTGGCATCAAAAGGGTGATTTTTGAGCATTAGAAATCTCTTCTGTGGGTTTTGTGCTAGGAGTGACTGAAACTTGCTACTGGTTCATTTCAACTACATCCACCGAACCGTAACTCACTACTGCATACAAGTTCAGCAGGAACATTCCCAAAACCCCCGTAGAAGAAATTTACGGTTGCTCAACGCTCTGTTACTGGCGGCCACAACTGTGTGTGCTCCACATGTCTTTGTAATCACTTAATGACTCATTTCCTTAATCTCTCATTTCCTATAGCCTTATTACAAGCAATTCATAAACCCAGATCCATAGCCATTCTCTGGCTGTAGTCAGGAAGCACTGAACTGACTGCATCTGGTTGGTTGGCTGAAGTACCCCTCTCTATTCTCCTCTGAAACTTTCCACTGGACCCTGTCTTTTGCTGCAGTGACACCTACTGATGAGGTAAGAGTGTATTAACTACACGGTCCCTTGATGCCAAACACAGCCAGAGACCACTTCCTGGTACTAACCAGATGTTTCTGCTCTTTTGGAGCAAATTTCACACTACACTGGAAGAAGTTTTGAACACTCTTGACTGCAACATTCCAGTGGCCAGCAGACCTGAACAAAGATCACTGCAGCAAGAGGAAATGGCACTTTGTGTCCAGGCTTCTCATTCAGCCATCAACCAACTAATGGCCTTGGGAAGCAAATCTTGCAAGGCAACATCCCTGGGGGTGCTATATGGCACTGAGGAAACAGCCAAACAGCCAGCATGCCTTTGCTTTCCTCTGCAGATCCTTTTTTTTTTTTTTTTTCTGGAGAAATAACTACTGCCAGGAAGTTCTAACCCTGATACCTCCTCAAAACACCCCGTGGTGACTGGGAGAAGGGGAGTCAAAGCCTGAGCCCCATTGCTTGGTGCTGCCAGGCCAAGGGTTTCTGTTTCAGTGAAAAGTGTTTCCCTTTCAAACATCAGTCTTTTCCCTATACAATTATTTTGAAAATGTCAGCTTCAGTTAAAACACTGTAAAAACCAACCTGCAGCACCTCAGGAAGAGAAGAAATGGGGTTAGTACTTCAGAAGGTCAAGAGGAGAGTCAAGGAACAAGTGAAAGAAATAAGGATGCTTTCTCACTGGAGACCTTGGCTTTAGCCCAGTTTGCCATGAATGTTATCTGTTCTCTAGTACACCTAAACATTGATTCATGTGGGAGACAGCATGATAAAGGAATGAGCATAGGATAGGATTAGATAGGATGGGATAGGTTAGAAATTGTCAAAACATTCTTCAATCTCCCCCTCTGCTTTGAGATCCTGTCTGGCTGGCACTGCAGGTTAACATCTTAAATCTGAGGCCAGCGACCCAGAGCCAATGGATAAACATTGTAAAACAGCTTTGTAAATCCATGATCCCTAAGTCTGTGAAGGAAAGGTCTCCAATAATTGCACGGAGGCTGTGGGACATAACAGGTCTGCACAAGAGGAGGAGTACTGGAGAGGTTCTCTCTCACACTGGAAAACCTGGCTACATTTTAGCTATTTTTTTGTAGGATTGCAATGCCTGAACATGAATTCCCCTGGTCATTTTGATGCAGAAGCAATGCATCTTCCCCATCCATCTTTCACTTCACCATCACCACAGCACAAATGGGGCAAACACACTAAGACCCTAAATGACCTACCCAATGGATGAAAGAGGAGCTTCCTGAGATGTGACAAAGTAAAGCAGAATCTAGCTACAGCCTGCAATAAGGCTTTTGCTAAAAGGTAAAGGACCTCAAATAGAGGTCAATTTTGTCAAATAGAAAGGACCTCAAGTACATGTTATTAAATACTGGCTGCATTATATCAGGTACTATATGTTGTACCACCTCCTTCTGGATGGGTTCTACTCACCTCTGCTGCCCACTTTTCATGTAAACTCAAGGTCTTCTGGGCAAGAATCTGAAATCTCAGTTTTGTTTCTGTGACTTCTCCTGTAGGACCCTCCAGAAAAGAGGCCCTACCTTGAAAACTTCAGACTTTCTGAGGATGGCAGGTGCTACAAAAAGAGAGAAATCGTGGATGCAAATCCTCTCATCTTTGATGAAGCTCCATGGTGAGATGATTGGGGTCAGCAGTTTGAAAAGGTCTTCAGCTTTTAAAGAAATTCTGTCATGGCTGATGGGGACATGAACAAGGGGCACCAAACCACAGGGTTTCCACAGAGCCCACAAACATAAACAACAAGATCCTTCATGGATATCAAGTAAATCACAGCTGATAGAGTTCAGGGGAAGAGAAAAATGTCATGGTGGTGCAGAAAGATAGACAGACAGACAGTAGAGTGGCTTTGTAGTGTCTAATTTGTTAGAATAATGCAACAAGACAGATCACATAACATGAAAACCTTATCTAAGTACCCCTGTACAGAACCTGACTCGGTGCTACAAAGAGCTCCAGTGTTGTCAGCTGAGAAACCACAGTGTTTGCACTGAGATCTCACAGTGCCCCAGCACAAGAAGCCATGGAATCGCAGCAGATTATTTGTGATTTCCAGTTTTTGCAGGCACAAGAGGTCAGTGCCACAGCGCCTACAGGGAATGTGACTTTTCAGCTGTCTTGCTCTCCCCAGTAAACTTTGACCTTTGCACAATCTAATATCAAAGAACCAATTATTCTCAACACTCATATATTTTTCTCCATAGCCTCAATGCCACATGGTTGCCGGGGGCAAGGCATCATGCTAATCAAGGCAATAATTCAAGGGAAGGCTGTGGGGGGCTGTCATGAGCAAGAGCCTGGGGTTCCACTTCTGCCTCTCAGCCACAAATATGGATTCAGTCATGCCTGCTTGTTCCCTCCCTCTCCCCCAAGTCTGTGCCATGATCCTCTTCTAGTGTAAGCCATTTAAAGAAATTAAAGGCAATATACCAGTGTATTCCACTATCTCTTGCCATACTCAAGTTTCCCTGTCCCCTACAGGTCTCCTCTTAAAAGAGGCACTGTTGTCCAGTGCTTATTTATCTTTTCATTCCTCAGCACCCAGAATTAGCTCTCCTCTGTCCCTGTGCCTGCAGCAACTGGAGCCATTGGAAAGGTGACACTAGGAAAGTATCACTGCCTTGGTGGGATGGGGAAGAAAAGAGGAGGCTGCAGTCCCACACGACAGGCCCATCCAAATATCCCACTGCTCACTCAGTGTCCACAGCCTCCTTTGGTCCTCACCTGCCACCACTGTATACTGTGAGCTCACAGCATCAGGATCAATGAGAAATCAAAGACCCATCCAGCAAAGGCTCTTGCTTCCAACAGCAGGCATAAGGAGCTGTCTATAATTTTCCCACCCAAAGGCGTTAATGTGCAAGAAAATGCATTAAATGTCACAAAGTGCTGACAACTTGGCTCACTGTGACCAACAAAATCTTGGAGCTAAGGAGTGAACACATTTCCCAGTTGTGTTGAGTATTAGCCCTAGCCCAGGATATCATATAGATAAATATATCTCAGGGTATAACTGAGCCTGGACAGGTCAGAAATTCAGTTTCAAGTGCATTAAACCAGGGACTTTCCCAAGCTAATGTGGTATCACAACATGACCTCAGATAGAGTAAGATGAGGAGAACTCACCTGGTTAACTTCTAGGAGGGAGATGTTTTACAAATATTTCATATGTTTTAATAGTGTTGTTGACTGTTCTGTCACTATGTCTCAATATCTTTTAAAGTGGAAAGTGCAGAGTGCTGAGTGTGCTGGAAATTCAGTCATCCCCTGGAGACAGGTGGGGTTAATTCTGACTAGCACAAACCTGGTGGGGACATGGAGAAAGAAGATTAACACATAGAAGAAATAGAAGTTTGTAGATTTCTGCACAGTTTAACCTGACAGGTAGGATTGTGCTTCAGCATAGTTTGTTTTCCTCTTGCTGTTCCAGATTCTTTTTTGCAAACTAAAAACATCTACAAAGGGCCTGCAAGCTTCATATTCCACTTGTACTGCATGGAGGTAATGACTGCACTTTAAAAGAGCTCAGGATTATTCAGCGGCACATCCTGGGGTTTAAATCAGCTCAAATTTAACCTTAATCACTGTGGGTAATCAGTGGAAAGGGCTCAGTTCAGACTGCAAGGGTAAAAACAGCCAAGGCTGAAAGTACTCAAGACTTTTGAAGGAGCAAAACTTTGAGGCAGTGATGTTGTTGGCTAGGACAAAAACATCGTATTTCAGGAAAAAATACTAAATGCTCAGATTATAAAGCATTCCAACATGCATATATGAGCAGTCTTTCTCTCTAATAGCAGGATGTAAATGCTTCCTTTCTTTCTTTTTGTAAACATAGGAGAAAATTTCAACCTGGATAAATTTGATTTTGAATGAATAAAAAGTCAATAATCCCACTCCCAAAAGGAACTGCAAAACATGAGAGCAGAATATAAGAGCAGAAATGCAAAACACTACAACTGAAATGCCTGCTTGTATCCTTCAACATTAGAGTCCTTAGAGAATTAGAGCTGCTGTACCCCAAAAGGAAAAGTATTACATACTAGTGCTCTTAAAAAAACAGAAAAAGAAAAGGAGAAAGTTAGAGGCTGAGAGACCTGAAAAGATAGAAACCAAATGCTCTGCCTTCTTGATATCTTTTTGTTTGTTTGTTTGGTTGGTTGGTTAGTTGGTTGTTTTTTTTTTAAAGAAAGAAGCTACTGAAAAAAGCTACTGGATAAATTGAAGAGGATGACTCCTGGTACCCAAATGGAAGATGGAAGTTAAACTCCATCTAATCAAGACTCTTCATAATGTGTATGTTGGTGAAGAAAAGAGGAAAGGAAACATTTTTTTACCAGGACACACATATCTGAGCAGCTTCTAGGTGGAAAACATTCCTGTGGTGTGGCTTGTGCAGGTCCTGTTGGGTAGTAGGATCCTCCAGCCAGTAAAGACAATGTGCTGAGGTCCTGGCCCACAACACCTTATCTCTCTGGGTCCATGGCCTTCCTCCTCCAAGGAATGATGCATCCCTGTGGATTTCTGGCCATGTCTGCCCAGTGTCACCATCACTGATGCTCCCCAGACTTCAACTTTCTGATCTAAGTTGTGCATGCCTTGAGGCTCCTGCATGTGTGAGTGTTTCAATTGAGTGTTTAGTGTTGGCTTGGAAGGTCAGGAAAGCTAGTCCCACAGGATTTATATTGAAAGCCTTCAATTCCTACAATTTTCTACATCTGTCTCATACTTCTCTGTCTTTCATTTACTACACTTCATTAATTGTTTTTCTTTTCATTGGAGGCGTAGGTGAGAAAAAAGCAAGTGAACCACTTCCCACGGAAGCAGAAAAGTATCTCAAAGTTGCCCCATGAAATGGATCATTCCCTGATTTAGGAAGAGGCTGTGAACACATCCTGGCAAGTGCTGAGAGTGCTGCAGGGGCAGAATCTCTCCCAATTATTTTGCCTGCCAAGATCTTGTCTCCTGGCTGGATCAGTCCTTCAGACCGGGCGAGAAGGAGAATGCTGAAAAGAGGAGGTGGGTGATAGGGATGTATTTCTTACCGTGTTTCAGAGGCAGCTCCATAAATCTCCACACATTAAGGTCTTCCATATGCGGATTTTCAATATCAGCTTGTCACTTCAGGCTGTCTGACGTGAACTGTTGGATGGGGCTGCTGTCTTCTCCAGGGTTCACTCACATCCCACCCAGATGCCAGAAAAGGCTGAAAAAACAGTGAAAAACGCAAAAAGTGACAATTTGGAGCATAGATGTTTTCCAGAGTTGCAACCTATTGACCTATTTTCATCAGGCTCAGTGGCATAGACTATCTATCTGGACCAGGGAACATTGACAGAAGAAGGAAAAGGATAGTCTTAAAAACAATAATTCTCATGGGGAATTTAAAGCAACCAAATACTACCTTCTTCAGTTGTTCCCAGATCTTCCTGTGGAAGGATCTAGCAACTACCTTAGGAAATTTCTGATTCATTTCACAAAAAGGTGCTTTGGAGTTCAGCAGGTGACTGCCTTCTATTTTTTTTCTTTGTTGGAGAAATATGTAAATATATATGGGTTTATAAACCATTCTCTTCCTACTATTATATTTGTTATTATACTGTGCTCAAGTGCAAAAGTTACAGAAGCAGGTAGGAACAGAATGGGAGAAAAGCAGCACTGAAAACCTGAAGTGGGTTTCATGATCAACTCAAATCCCAGTAGCACAGGTCTCAGAAAGTTCACAAGTTTGCATCTGAAGTTCAGTTTTGTAGCTGCTTCTGCTCTTTATGGGATGCAAAAAAATTTGCTAAATCCTGGATCCTAGAATTAAGAATTAATTCTGTTTCTGGATGCCAGTCCATAGCTTGGGTTCATCTAAGCTCTTGCTGATTAGGGGATGAGCAGGACCACTGGAGGTGCAAATACTTGATTGTTTATAAGCACTGGGCACCACCAAAGAAATGTATTTTTTTTTCCCAAACTTCTGGATTAGTGGAAACAGATGTTTAAAATGAATGTTGTAGGACTCATAGCCACAGGTTACTTTAGAAAACAAAGGCAAAAGTGGATCAAAACCCAGATATTTTTCAGGAGAACAGCTCTTTCGCTGGTAAATAATGCAATGGCCTAAATCCAGCCTCCAGTTTAAAAAGTTCCTAAACAAGTGATTGCTGAGAGGATATGATGGGGAAATGCTGAAAAGAAATGAAAAGAAAAACAATTAATGAAGTGTAGTAAATGAAAGACAGAGAAGTATGAGACAGATGTAGAAAATTGTAGGAATTGAAGGCTTTCAATATAAATATGTGACCTTTGAGCTCTCCTTTTACACATATGTTATGGGTCATATTGCAGAAAGTCTATCCTGATAGAGATGGCTGAACTCACATGAAACTTGGAGAAAAGTGAGATATGTCTTCTTTTTTACCATGTAAAGAACCTTGATTCATGTAAAGAACCTTGATTCAAACTAGGAGGTAGTCAAGTTGAAACTGGAAAGTTAGGAAAAACTCTAGATTTCCTCCAAATAGCTGAATGTAGGGTTAGGCAAACACCTCAAATTAACGTGGCCTTCCTCAGGGTTTTTTTGTCTTGGTACTCCCATGGCAGCATTGCTGTGATATTTGAGAACCTATAGCTGCTGCAACTGAGATCTAGCTGTGAAAGTGATGATATGCAGTAGTGACTAGGGGTAGCAGGGAACCAAACTTCAGTGACCCAAATGCCTCTCGTAGTTCTCTAAAAATTCTTTCTTTGACTACATTAACAGCCAGACTTCCATTCAATATCAATGGGGTGCATTAAGGGTGGCATATGGCTTGTACCTGGGGACAGATGTATCTTTCAAATTGATTTTTCTGGGGTGATACAGGCTCTTTTAAGCTCTTCTCAGGGTTTTAATTCTGCCAAATATTATCAGTTGGGAATGAAAAAAACCCAACCAGAACAACATTTTACTCTGCTCCAGTTGGCTTTAGCCCACCAACCAGTTCTACACAGAGTCAAATACAGCTGTCAAGCAGTAATGTGTTTTGTTTTTTTTTCCTCTCCCTGATTATTCCTGGGTTGAAGCTGAGCTGATAACCTCAGAGACTGTCTTTTTGGGCTGGCTGCAGACCAAGAATGTAATTTCACAAAGAAGTGCTGAGGTTTCAGAAGCAAGGTTTCAGTGCAATGTGGAATGAAGCTGGGAAGTTTTAAACACTGTCAAGGGACAGTGAATGCCCTCAACAACTCCTGCCTCTCACTGAATTCCCCACCTTTCTCCTGGACTGTAGAGTGCCAATCTGCCTTGTGGAAAACATGGGTTCAGCTCAGGAAAACATGGGTTTCCTACTCACTTTTCAAGCTTTCCTGCCCAGAAATTCATTGGACTGTGGGATATAGCCAGTAAAACTGCTTATTTCTTGCATACCAGGACAGATTAGAGGATCAACTCCCCAACACAGTTTCCCTTTGGCAGGAGGGGTGGGACTCCTTGGGCCAGTGGCATGAAATTTCCAGCTGAGTTGCTCTGAGTCTTGGGTGTCCCTATCAGCCCATAGCGCCTCCTGTTTCCTCTTGGAATCCTTGAGACAGTCCTCAAAATGCCCTATTTTTTTGGCAGGGGACAAAGTTGCAGCATCAGATAGTCCATGCCTCCCCATCCTCTCTTCCTGGTGTCAAAAGGCACAAGGGAAAAGCTGAACCATGGCAGATTTCCAGCCTAATCAGAGAGGCATGTTCCTCTGCCTCTAGAAAAGATAGCTTTTCTATCCTCCCAAGTATGGTGTGGCCAAAGTGGAGACTGGGGCTGCTGGAGAGCCAGGTGCTAAAGGCTTTCCATATCCATCTGGGTGCATAGCAGAGTGGCTTGCACATGATGCAGATGATGATCTGCTCTCCATTAGTCTGCTTAGTGGATCTGTACAACAACAGTCCGCCTTGCGTGGCATTGCCACATTTCCAGACAAGTAAAAATGCAGCTAAAAACTTTGAAGGTTTGTTTATAGCTCGAATTTTTCCTCAGTGCATTTGTTCCTCTTCTTGTCTGCATGCAAATGTGTGTCAAGGGGGAAGGGAATGCCTCCTAAAAGAAATTAAAAAGTTTGTGGAACGATGTCTGCTGTCTTATCTGACAGTAAGTAGCTCACCACTCCAATGGAGAAAGCCAGGTCTAGACATCATAGTGTGTGCGCGGGTGGGGGGTGAAGGAGAGGGAGAAAAGAGAAAAAAAATTGCAATATTGTTCTTTAAGTGGCTGATTTCCTTCCTCTCAAATACCAAACAAAATTTTAATGATGAAACCTGCTAACAGCTGGGGCTAATTTGGAGGTTATTTTTATGGCAAGAGCAGCAAGACAATAAAAGGTCAGTCCCAAGTGCGGCTGAGTTCAAGCGTTTATTTCAGCAGACCCTCTGAAATAGTCGTGCTCTGAGCTCCTCCATCCCCACTGCGTCACCTCTGCCTGGTAGCTGCCTGTCACGGGGATGGGGTCACACGCTGCATGTCTCCTCCAAAGGATGTGGAGGCTGCTGTAGCTCCTTGCTTAGCAAATCACCAGGCAGGGCCAAGGCCGGCAGGGTTCACTTGGGGACTCTCTGGAAATGTCGTCAGTGCTTACATTTATATGTCGTTGGATTTTCAAAACTTTTCTGCTTTGCTGTTGGTTGGTCCCTGTCTATCCAGGATCTTCCTCATCTACCGTGAGAAAGACTGCTGTCCCAAGGTTTCCCAGGGTTCACAGGAGTTTAAGAACTGTTTACTGCTGCAGGATGCGTGGCTCTGTCTGTGTAATAAGACAGAAAGCAGCTCACTCCCAGGACCAGGCGGAGGGCTGGACTGCAGGACTTGAGCCTGGGGGGGTTGACCAGGATTGAGTTTTTTTGCAAAGCCAGTTTTCTGGCCCATGTTCCCCAAGGAGCACCCATGGTGAGGTATGGGGTGGAGCAGGAGTTCCACCAGCCATCAAGGGAGTCCCTCACCCCGAGACCCACATTTGGCAGGGCGGAAGGAACGTGACAGACACAAGCTTAGACTTCTGGCACTGGCTGGAGCTGAAATAACCGCCATGGGTCGTTAAACCAAAGCCACTGGCTCTGGGGATGGAGGAGGGCACCAGCCGAAGGGCAAAGAAAGCCTCCTTTCACGAGTGAGAACCAGCACCTCTCGTGACGCTGCCATATAAAATCATGCAGCACCTGTTAGATCTTTTCTCGCTCTGCTCTCAAGACGCTGGAACAGCTTGGCTCTATAAAAGCCTCAATGTGTTTGTTTTCATTCTGAAGAGCTAATCCAAACCCCTCTCTTCCCAAAGGACAGGGAAGGAGGGGCTGGAGGGGGTATTTTTATTTTTTTCCTTCTGCTGGGGAAACAGGTTGGAGCTGTTAAAATAATTGGCAGCAGTAGATTCCTGCAGGTTTTGGCTGCATTTTAAAATAGAGAGGTTTTCTTCTTCTCCCTCTCTCCCCTTGTTTTTTGTCTTCTGATTTAGCCATAAAATTGCCACTTATTACATTAGCAGTTGCAGAAAGCAGGAGTTTTCCTCATTAGAGTGGCTCCTGCTCACAGTCTCTGGTAATATCATTTGGTTGGAAGGACCTTGCCAAAGGGCTATAAAACCAGCTGAGGACTCACACAGCAGTGTCAGGAGGTTGCTTTCTTGGTTACTTTGGTAACACAAAAGCAAAGCTTCCCTCTCTTTTCAGGACAGGGAGATAAACCAGGTTTAGGTTTGGGTCTTTTTCTACCTCCTCTGTCTTGTGAAGGACTTTGCAAACAAGCAGCAGTGGGGGACACAGGAGGACAGGAAAAGACCCACAGTGTGTCAGGTCTGTCCCTGGGTGTTGTGGCTTTCAGGGAAGCCAGCTCAGTTGTGTGCATCCCCACCTGCATCCTCCTGAAAACCATCAAGGGCCAGCAGCATGCAAGCCCACACCTCTCCCAATCCTTAGAGCACACATGCCACATACTGATTCCCACCTAAGGCAGTTGGTGAGTGCCACCTTCCAGCTGGGACCAGAGCCTTCCAGAGGTGGGCAGATAGCAGGGTCTATAGCCTTTGAAGCCCTGGAGCAGCATTTCTGGGCAGCAGGGAGCACTCCCTGCCTCTTCACAGGTATAATCAGCCAGGCAGCTCACCAGAAAAAAAAACTCTGCAGCTCACCGAATTGTACCTGCAGCCCTTTTACCCAGATTAGAGTCTCAGCAGAGACCCAGTCTTCAGGGTATTGACCCAGTCTTCAGGGTATTGCCCCAGAAGCTCTATTGCTTTTTTTCTTAAATCCATTAAATTTGAAAGAGTGCTTCAGTCTTCAACAAATTGGAAGCTGTGTTACCAGAGCAGATGAGATCATGTTCTGAGTTGAATCCTACTACAACACCCTCACCCAAACTTACAGAATATTTCAGAAAAGAGGGGCAAAAAGAAGTCCTGTGCACCGCCAGCCTGCTAAAACTCCTCTTGATGACACAAACACACCTTGCCAAGCTCAGGAGGAAATATGTCTGGAAGATACTGTAACATTGCAATTCCTGCAGAGATGTGTCCTTATCAAAACTGTCTGGTCAGATGTAGATTTAGACTCTTGGGGCCACAATGCATCTCTGGCATAGTCAGAATTACTGGCATTTCTGCCTTGCTTTTTACCTCCATAGTCTTCAATCCAGCCAGCCAAACATATGCTGTATTGCAGTTGAACAAGCCTTCCTCTGAAATGGACCTAAATTTTACTGTGGGAGCTGGATACCCTAATTGGGAACTCTGGAGCCAAACTTGGGTGGAATGCTGTGTTCTTCAGCAGGCTCCCCTCCTCTCTGAGCCAACCAGTGGCAAAGCCCAAGAGTTGCAGGTGGCCAGAGCTACAAAGCCCAGAAATACATCTGCTTCATTCCTTGCTGTGAAATTCTAGGAAATCCCTCAGTTTCTGAGAGTCCTGATTTAAAGAGCAGTTAGATACTGGCTCGTCATTAGACGTGGTGCAGTTTCTTCAGTGGCTGTGTCTGGAGCTGCAGTACAACAAGCAGGCAAAGGACAGACACTTGGCTGTGCACCTACAGAATCCAGTCCTCTCTATCCCAAACTGGCAAAACTGACTGCAGCTTTCATTCTGATACTTCACCCAGCATGGCCATTGTAGACCTCCATTTGTTACAGCCCTGTCAGGAACAGTCCTCCCAGCACCTCCACATCATCAACCATCCAGTCAATCTTCTAAAAATCAGGTTGTCAACACAAAGTTTCAGCAAAGGGGTCAGGAAAATTGCAGAGTCCTCTGCCCTTTCCTTTGTCAGCTCCTCCTACCATTCCCTGAACTTTCCTTCTCTTTGGCAAGAAACTTCAGAAATCAGTTCCATGACTTTATGGACAGATCTATATAAAACAGTGACTCAGTCTGCGCTCACTTACTGGCAGAGATGTATCAGCTGCAAACAACTTTAAAATGGTGAAATAGAAAAATTACAATTAAACAGAAAAAGAAAACATTCTAGGCCAAAAGTTTGGGGTGTAAAGTCTTCCTTATGTGTCAGCAGTTTCTGCTATTTAATATTAGAGATGGACCCAAAGAGTTTCTTTATGAGTCTCTTCTCCTTCAAAGCTCAAATATTGACTCTCAAGAGAATTTCTGTGTCTTTGTCCAGAACTCATTTCTACCTACTTTCAGTGTAAAATTCATATTAAAATAACAAGATAGCAGCGGTTGGCAGTATGGAGAAGGTGTAATCTACTCATTAGATATTTCTTAGCACAAAAATCCCATCTGCAAGCAGGGATCTTAGTTGAGGATGGTCCAGAAAGGTTCTTGTTCTGAACACCTGGAGGATATTGTTCTGCTCATTGTCAAAAAATGCAATCATCTTTGGTCACTTTAAGTTACAAGTCTCAGGAAAGAAAAACACTGGTAGTGATTTCAGATGCTTTTTTTCTCCTCCCAGAAATTAAAACCAGTGCCTGGACTGGTGCCTTTGAATTTATTTATCTTTTTTTAAATTAAAACAACCACTTAAAAAAAAAAAAAAAAAAAAAAACACCCGTTATTGGCTTTTTCTTTAGCACAAATTTTTTGGCAATGTCTATGCCAGGGTTTTTTTTTTTTTTTTTTTTTTTTTTTTTTTTTTTTTTTTTTATATGGGAACTTGAGGGGCAAGTTGGTGTGAGAAACTTTCCCAAATAATCTGTGTAAACCACACCAAAACCCAACAAACTCCACCAGTCTGGAAAGGTCTGGGAGTGAGAGGAAGGCACATCTGCAGACAGGCTGGGGACATCAGCAGTTTTCAGCTGGCTGCCAGCAGCAGCAACGGCTTCTGCATTCCCTCAGGCCACAGGGAGTTGGATTTGGTGGTTCTGGAACCAGCAGAACACCTGGTCTGGGCAGCCTTTGGCTTCTTCATGGAGGATTTGAAGGGAGCCTGAGGAACTGGGGCACTCCTCCCTCGTGGGCAGTCTGGGCACCTGACGGCTGTGGGCTGCTGGGGAAATCCCGGCCAGCGCCTCTCAGAACTGCAGGCAGGTGTCCAAACCTTTGGGCCAGAGGGCAAGTGAGTCCTTGAAACTTTACTGCAGACACAGGAGAAATCCCTGTGGAAGGCAGGACTCCAGAGGGAAGTGAAAAAGCCAAGATGCATCAGTGCAAGCATCTTCGGTGACATGAATCAGGATGGAGCAGGCTCAGGGTTGGACAGCACAGCCTTCAGGTTAAAGTGGAGCTTTTTGATCAGGGTTGGGGAGCATTCAGAGAAATAGAAAATTCTCATTGAAGGTCTACTTCTTGCATGCCTTTGGACAAAACAGCACACTGCCCTCTACTCTGAGGTCCTGTATCCCCATCACAGGAACAGCAGCATACAGTGCCAGCACTTGGTGTGTTATGGGAGAGCCTCCTTCAGGCTTGGGCAAGGTACCAAGTGCTTCCACTTGTCCCCAGAGAGAGTTTGAAGCCTAAATACCCCCAGCATCAGCCTCATAGGCATCATCACGTCTTTTCTCCCAGCTCCAGTCTGGAGAGGGAAACATGGCCCTACCTGTTCAAACCAACACAAGCCTCAGTTCACCACATTTCTCTAGCAGGTTGTGGTGTCTCAACCTGAAGCCAAGCCTCTTTCCTGCCATTTCCTTTTCCCCCCCTCTCCTTCCCAGTTCAACTCGTTTCCTGTTCTCAGACATTTGCTGCAAATGTGTGTCTCTTGCTTTGTCCTGTAAACTCCATGTGACCATGGGAACAGTTCCTGACCCAGCTGGCAGCCTGTGTGCTCTTCTTGGTAAACTTTGCTCTCCCCTCAACTGGATCTCTAGGAAAGATCCAGGTGAGCACAGCTGGGAAAGCAGTTCCTTTCACCTTGAGGATGCATACAGCATTGCTTCCCAGTCTGCCTTTCCCTGGGGGAAGCTTTGTCCCATGTATCTGCTAAAACACCAACCCTCTCCCCACCACACTGCCTCTCCTCAGGTCAATCCCATTTACAACTGCCTCCCCAAATCCCTTTTCCAGGGCACAAAACCAGAAGAAAACCAGTGGAGTTCTGCAAGATGACTGGTACAGGGAAAGCCTGTACCAAATTAGAGAAGGCCAGAATTTATGGGCAATGGTATTTTGTGAAGCCTGAAACTTCTTATTGAAACTGTCAGAGCATTTGAAATACTTCTGCCAGTCAAAACCAGTGGTGCGCAGGGCCCTGGTTCCCAAATTTCTGCAGAAAACTTCAAAGCACTGTCATGTGGCTTGAAGGCCCACATGGATCCCACCTGTTTGTTAGCCCAGCCAGGTGATTTAGTGCTCCTCAGACACATCCCTCACACCAACTCACAAACTGGGCAGGCAAACAGCACTGACTGCAGTCAGCACCCACCTCTTGTGCTTGCACCTTGCTGGTGCACCGAGGAGGGGCTGTGGTGCAATCCCCTGCTATGCCCTGCCAGCTCACTCCAGCAGCACAGCCCCCGTGGTGTCCCACCAGGAGAGGAATGGGAAGGGAGGCAGTAGGGCTTGCAAGCAAGAGCTCTTTTATGGCTGTGTGCAGTGTTTGACAGAGGAACAGCCTTCAGCCCTTCCTGAGAGCTGGAAGCAAAGCCAGGGAGCCCACCTGAGGGGATCAGCATCAGGTCACCTTGCAACCCAGCTACACACTGCTGAGGGACCAGGGTCATCTGTGAATTTTCCCAAATCCCTCTGTCATCCAGACCCCTGGAGTAGCTGGTGGGGTGGCCCATTGAGTCAAGAGGGCAGACCATTTGGGAATCACCACCTTCTGACCAAAGCATGCAAATCTTCCCTTAAATATCTGGGAGAGGATGTGAGTTACATTACTGGTCCTCCCAGCTGACTTGGTATGTCCAGCTGGGAGCTGCAATGAGTAAACTGGGTGGAAGAAGACAGAGAGAAGGTTTTTGACCGAGAAAATCAGTATCTCTTGCTGCTTTTGGAGGGTGCTGGCATTAGCCCAGAAGGAGGATCTGATGCCTGAGAGGGTCTGTGAGAGCCATTTTTAACCACCAGCATGGGAGTTACTGTAAAATAAACTCTCACGGCTCCCCCCTGGGAGGACTGAGCAGCAAAGTGCTCTGTGCGTGTGCACGCACGGGCATGAACAGAGCGCGCTGCAAAGTGTCAGCAGCCTCCTGAAGAACATGCTTTAAGGCCATTCTGGGGATTTCCCAGCCCTGACAAAGAATTTAATTTCCCTCCACAGGGTGGGAAAATTCAGCAGGGGATTGGTTGCTCAGGACACTGAAGCAGAGCAGCTACGATGCGGAGGCAGGGGCTCCTGCCATCAGCAGCTGCACTGTGTCCAGTCACAGCAAGGAATGTAGGCTCATGGAGAGCACTTGGGCTCCTGACACCTATGGATTTCCATGAATCCATGAATCAGACCATGAATCCAGCCTTAACAGACCTGCAGCCAGGCCTGTCTGCTTTATGTGCAGTAACAGCCCCCAAATCTCACACTAAGGGAAGGAGAGGGTGGCAGAAGGTCATCTCCGTGGCTTAAGTTGGAGCACAAGAGTTTCCACATTTCCACCAACAGGGCAGATGGCAAGGCCAAGCCTGCCAGACCTCTACCCATTCCTAACAGAAGAGAAAATATGCTTTTCAAATGAGAAATCTTCCAGATATACACTGAAAAAAAGCAGAAACTGAAAATATGTGGGGGAGGGGAGAGAGAGGGAAAGCATGTGTGAAAGATAATTTCCCAGAAAAGAAAAAAAAAAAAAAAAAGAATATCTCAAAAGTGAAAAATCCTTGGCACCAATTATGACAGTCCAGTTTCATTGGGTAGGTTCTGAAAAGAATTTCAATTGCTTTGCAGAGTGAAAAGATCTTTGGAGAAAGCTTTGAAATAAAGGTAAGTCCCAGTTCATGCAGTTTTCTGCAGTACCTCAGGACTGGGGGAACTCTGTGCAGCTCTCTGTCACCAGTGCCCTGTGTGACCTTCAGCAAGGAATTTAAATCACCTATGCCACAAGCTTAGTTGATATAATAGCTGATAACAGGATGAAAAAATGTTTTGATTTAAAACCCAAGATACAGTAAAAATATGTAGACTGGGGTTCATATGAAACATTTCCAGTAAAGCATCAACAACAAAATGCTGTTTGTTTTATTGGGACATCAAATATAAATGCCCAACTAGTCCATAACTAGTCCAAAAAAAGCCTTTTTGCTTAATATTCATGTCTGAAAAAGGTGGGGAGAAAAGTATTATCTCTATTTTAAAAAAAGTTAAATATAGATACATCTCTGTAATATTTCAAAACAAAAATATGAATAATTTTTGAGATGTCAGACCAATTTAGTTCTTAACCTAAGAAATTCAACATGAGTGATGTTAGTTGAAATTAGTAAGTATTTTTGAAGGGAATAAATAAATAAATATATATATATATAGGGAAGAATTAATTAGTTCAAAAAACCAACAGTACCTCCCAGCCTTGCAGGAGTTTGGGGATAGTTAAATCAGACATATGAAATCCACAGAAACTATGTGACAAGATGCCAGATAAGTGTCTCAGAAAGACAGGATTTGATTGTCATGGGCCTGTTCTCATGAAAAATAAAAGGCTCCAGTTTCTGTACAATTATGTACAGACAAGACATGTGTTTTCACTGCATGGCACCAAGCCTGGAGTATATTTTTTGCTCCTGAATTACAAGGAAAACTTGGCATGAGGATGACCCACACAGCAAGAAGTGGGCAGATTTAATACAGATGCATGGGATATTTTCTCAAATTCAAAAACCTTTAGTGTCATAGCTGTTTTTCCTTTGACCTATCTACAGGATACCCTCATAGGGACCTTCTGAGATTGGGCTGGGATTTTTAGGTGCTACCACCATAGATTTATAAAGGAAAAAATAATATCTTGGTGCCCATCCACCTGTGCCTGGGATTCTGCAGTAGCAGGGCTTTTGAACTACCATGGTCTGCAAGAGAAGGCAAGATTGAGCTGGACAAGGAGAGGATTTTCTGCAGGATTTTCTGCCTGTAGCACCTTTTGAGGTTTCCTCTTTGGGTGCTCCCTCACATGTGTTGTCTCCATTTCATTTCTTTCAAGCCTGCAAAAACAAGAGGGTGAAGATGCTTTTTCATCATGATCTTGTTCAGGACAGTGGGAATTCAGAGAGATGGATGTAATTCTGCTTCTCGGCAGCACCCACGTGTCTGTGCAGCTCCTGCAACCATTAGGAGTAGCCATCAGGTTTGGAGAGTGTCAGAAATAGAGGTTTTGAACTTCTCTGTGCTAGTCCTCCCTTTCCTGCCTTCCACACTGAGTCCCTCAGGACCATTTTCCAGCTCAGGTATCCAGATCATAGTCAGCCCATGGCCAGCAGCACCACAAAGCCCTGATGGCTCTTCCCCTCACTTCTTCCAGACATGCTGCTGAGTGTTTGCACCAGCAGCCTTCACTGCCTGTGGACCTTTGCTGGCAAACAGCCCATTCACCATCTTTCATGAGTGGCAGCATAACCAACAGGAAGAATTAATTCTGCTCATTTAAAGAGGAGGTTGGCAGTTAGTACCAGGAACAGCCGTGCTTCTTTCAAGATTTAATCAAGGTCTACAAACAAGCCAAAGGAAGAGGCAACAGGCTCCACATAACAAACTGACTAGTCTGACTCTGACATTTTCCTTCTGTATTCCCAAGGAACAGCCACTCCCAGGAAAAGCAGGCAGCACAGTTATGCAGTGTTAGAAGTACAATTTGAAACCGTAAAACAGAAGAGCCTCCCTTTTGGTGCAGGTCTCTGGGTGATCTTTGTCACACAAAGCCACCACAGAGACATGTGTCCTTTGAGGGTTAAAAACATCAAACCTGTCTCACTGAAGACAAAAATTCTAATTTATCTTGTGTTCCAAAACGTCACTAATAGTAAGATGACTCTGTCCTGTCATATGAAGTTTCCAAGGACAGCATGAAAAGTTTGTTTGTGTGCATTTAGAGTGGCCATGGGTGTGAAGTGTCACACACATATGCACGTATCTATGTATGTATATATATGTACACACACACACACACACACACACATATATATATATATATATACACTGCAACTGTGATGGACTGAAAAATCAGGCCCTCAATATTTATAACTTTGGCTCATATCCCAAGCAGAGCAGCCCTAGTGCAGAAGCTCTATTTGTGGCAATGGGATCTACAGGCTCCATTTTAGTTCTAATCCTAGGCAAGCTGGCAGACATAAGGTTTTATGGGAAGTAGAACAACTAATCCATGCTGAAGTGCACCGCAGAAACTTTCCTAAGTATAGCGTCCCCTCAGAAATATGAGGGCTCAAATTAACCCCCTAAATCCTCTTTATCAAAGTCAGCCAAGCCTGGGGATGGTAAGTTGATTATGTGGCCAGCTCCAGCAGATGAAGTACTTATGGGAGAGGGCTGTGAGGAAAGTGTAGAAAAATAACTGAATTAGCAGAACTACTGACATGGAAATCTCCTGGAGCTTGAAGTCTGAGCACAGTTCTGCTGAATCCACAGCATTCACACCAGAATTTGGGGAGACTCATGTCTTGCTTGGACACCCTAAGTGATTTGTGAAGAACAGCAAGAGAAGTCCCAGGTTCAAGCAGAACTTTGGGATGTGGATAATTATGATCCTGCAGAGTTATTTGTTGCCCCTTGGCATTATTGCCTAGTGTGGGCTGTACTCTTTGTCCCCTAATATTCCCATCCAAATCCATGGCTGTGATCAGCTTTGCTCTAGTTTCTGGGCTGTACTAAATAATCAAAGAGAGGTTTCATTCCACTTTGTGAGTTCTGGCTTCAGGCCAACAGTAAAGTGGAGGTCTGGTTACAAACTTTTTTAAGCACAGAAATGTGGCCAGGTCCAGGCTTTCTGTTTGGACACATCGCTCCAAGTCAAGGAGAAATTTCCAGTTGTCTGGATGCTGAGTCAGCAGAAACATTGGGAATTAGCACAGGGTTTTTTTTGTTTTGCTTCCCCTTCAAACCTTGAAACAAGCTCAAATTTTTTTGCATCTTTGGCCAGTGGTTCTCATGTCTTCCCAGATGAGATGTCCAGCAGGAGATTGCCAAGTGCCCTGGGATTTTTCTGTGACCCTGACCATTGGCCCAGAAAGGAGGGAGCTGAGGAGGGAGATGACACCTATCATGCTCATTTCATGTGGGATCCTGGAGGGACTGACAACCAAAGGTCTCTCATACCAAAGTGCAACTCACAAAGGAGTAAAGAAGGGAGAGGAATGCAATGAAAACATCTGATATAGAAGAGCTTTTGGTTAATACTTCTTTGCTGAGCAATAGTTGTTTCTGGGAATTATTTTTATATTTTTAATGGGTAATTATGGAGAAATAATGTTATCTAGAGGAAAGTTTTCTGATAATGAAAAAAACACAGATTTTGCCACACAAATTCAACCTCACAAATTCCTAAACCAGGAACAAGTTCACCAGCTTCTCCCTTCCTAGTGCCCATGGAGTAAATGAGAAAGACTATAGAGTTGGGAGTTGAAAATTAATTTTTTTCGGTACTGATTGCTGCCACAAAGACTTTTGCTTCTACAGCACTGATCCAAATCTGAAGGTCTGACCCAGAGAACAGCCATGGACTGAAAAATACCTCCACCTATCTTCAGATTTAAGATCTCAGTGAAGACTCTAAGTAGTCCCAAATTCACACAAGAATGATTGGTGCCATTTGAAAATTAGAGAAAAGATACTTCAAACAAATTAAGGGTGTGATTTGGGGCTAATAATAAAAAAACCAAACCAAAACAAAACAAAGCAAAGTATACCATGTAGAAAGGTCTCCTTGAAACCATTTATCAAGGATCCCAAACAAAATCTCTCATCTCCTTGACCCCAAGAGCAAAGGACCTTAATAACTAGGAAGACTGGTAATTTCCTCTAAGCTCAGATCACCAGATTAAAAAAAGGGACAAAAACATGTGTCCCTTTTAGATTATTTTTGCCCTCCTTTTTCCTTTCTCTTTTTGTGTGTAGAACTTTTCAAGCATCATGTGAACAGAGGAGCTTTTTTTTGGGACAAAAAGCAATGAAGAATTTCCCAGCTCTCTGTTGGGGTAGAAGTTCTGTGAACTGTAGCCTGAACAGTTTTCATGCACCCTCAGAAACCTATAAATGTTTTCAAAGAATATTTACTAGCAACCTTTTCACTAACATTTGCCAAACTCATTTGAAAAGGGAAGCAAAGTTTTTGTCAGAGGAGCAATTCCTAGCAAGGGAGCCACNAAGAAAAAGGAAGAGGAGGCAGAGAGGGAAAGAAGGGAAAAGCATCTGTAAACCATAGTCTGCAACTTTGGCTTTGGAGGTCAAGATAATAAGACCACGGACTGACAAATTCCAAGAGTTTTTTTCTATTTATAATAGCTTATATTTATTTATTCAATATGTGAGGATGTGATTCCTTGCATTAACCATTACCTTGGTAGAGCGTTCCCTGATTCCTTTCCAAGAATAAAAAAAAAAAAAAAAAAAAAAC
>VZRH01000233.1:368050-403319 GCA_013397555.1 Urocynchramus pylzowi | reverse complement strand
CACACAAAAATTTAGTGTAGATTGTAGTCTTTCATGGAATAAGCCCCCCTTGTAAGAAAGGGCAGGACAAGTTGTTGGGACAGCCCTGTAGTCTAGGGTTTTATTTATATCATTGTTGCTGGGAGATTTGCAAAAAGGCTTGCAGATGCTCTCCTCATGGAAACAAACAGGCCAAGTTTGTGTCAGATTTCAGAGAAGGTCTGGATAAACCTCTCTGAGCCATGTCACCCTTGAACTCAGCCCTGCATGTGGAATACCCCAAATTTCCACTTTGGCTTCTGTTCAAAGACAGGGTGTTTGAGAGCCCAGCCTTCCAGCCTGCCCTACAACAGCCCTGCCCTGACTGCCCTGCCTTCCCTACCTACAGCAGATTCTCTGGAGATGCCCACTGGCCTAACAAAGCATTTAGAGCCTTACCAGGGTCCTAAGCTCTGGTGTAAAGCAGAACATGTTCCAATGTAAGTGGACACTGATCTCATTCAGACCCAGAGTGTCATTCCAGTATGGAAGGGTAACTGAGATGTGTGACTGGAATCAGTCCCATTTTCCTAAAGAATGTGCAATTTCTGGGTTTAGAGCTGCAATCAATAAGAGTATCCACTCAGTGCAAGCATGAGCAATTGTTTCCATTGGTTACCAGCAGCAGAGGAGGAAGGGCAGCAGCTGGAGAGATGCCCTCCAAAAAGCTATCAATGAAAAGAAAGGGTGAAAGTAAGGGTCCTGTACTGGGATCCATTTTCATACTGGCTGAGTTATAGTAGAGCCTTCAAAGAAAAGGAGGCTCTGCTTTGCACCAGGAAAATGTCTCAGGCCAGAAGTAAAATACGGCTTGGATCAAATAGACCAAAAGAGTAGTTCTGTGAACTACCAACTTAAGGGTAGATAGGATTCACCTATCCTATCTAGGAGAAGATTCCTCTCTAGAGGAGAAGGAGTCTTCTCCTAGAAGATTCCGAGCTGGAGAAGATTCCTCTCTAGAACAACACAAAAGGCAACTACAAGGAGAAAGAAAGGGAGAGCTGTAGGTGTGACTCAGTTTCCTGAACTGAGAAGCCTTTTGAAATGCTTACAGTGCTGTAAAAAGTTACAGACTGTTAAAAGTTTCACCCTGAATCTTCCTAGGCACTGAACCATCTTCATTGAACCTCTCCTCCATTCCTATAAATTTTATGTCTTCAAACAAACAATCTCTTCTACACCATAAACATTCATCAGCTGCCAGGACTGTAGGAAGGGAAGATAAAGTTTTCTGTGCTTCTTTTGTGCTGACGGGTGAAGATGGCTTAACTGATGATTTCTGGTATGCTTTTGGAGCAGGTGAAACTTTAGCACTATCTAAGCAATGAAGTCTTCCCCTCCTAGCAGAGACATGTATCCTGGCCAGCATTGCTCAGTTTAACCCATCAGCTTAAAATTCATCCTGCACTTTGAAGTGAGTCATCCAAGTGGGGAACAGAAATCTCCAAGGCTTCTCCCTGCCCATGTAGAACAGCTCACCACAACAGTCCTTCAGACACAGGGCCAGTCCAGGCTGCGTGACTCAAACAATCAGGTTTCCATCTCCTGCCTTGGGAGACTAGTCCACTTTTAGGAAAGTTTTCCTCAAGCTAATTTTTCCTTTGCTAAGCCTTAACCCACTGCTCTTAATTCTCTATGTCTTGCGTTAGCCCCCCTCCACCCTGGACCTCCCTGAATGACTGATCTTTCTTCTTGGATGCTCTTCAGATATTTGCACATCATTATTTTTCTCTCCTGCTAAGAGGTCTTGTAGCCCATAGTAATGCTTTTGTGTCATGGTGTTTTGGGTCTTGTGTTTATCTGAAGCAATTTTCTTGTTTTCTTTTTAAGAAAAAAAAAATGTCAGAAAATATAAATGGAAACCAAAATCAACTGGAGTCACTCACGAGTCAGGATGCCATCTGCCAAAATGTCTTCCAGGGTGCTTTTATTTATGGCTGACTTTCAAAACTGCAAATGAAGCAGCATAATGGAAATATTGGCACCACCTTATCTTTTTTCTACACTAATGTAGAGACAAGTGAACACACCAGGGATTCATGGGTGTGATACTTTGGCCCTGTGGGAGCTCAGCTGGGAATAAGCAAACACCCTTTTGTCATAACTTTCTTTCCTAGAACTTCCTCTGGTTCATTAGTAATCATCTTCACCATTATTTTATATGTCTAGAATGCCAGGCATCCCAAAGGATACTTATGTCCTTAACACAGTATCCATTTGTTTTTGTACTAGGAGCAGCAAGTGCTATAGCAGAGGAGTCCCACATCTCATTTAGCAAATATCAGTTCCTTGAACAGGAAGATACATTAACAAGAAGATGGAAAAATCGTGACAGGGCCAATGAGGGAATGCCCAGGGAAAAGGTTAAACACCTATGTTGAGACAAGGGAATCACCTTCTAATATTGACTTCCCTCCAGTCCTTGCAAACAGGCTTGGTTACCTAGTATCTTGGATACCTCTGCTATCTTGGACTTCATATGTCCCTGGTAGATATCTAAAATTAGGGCAGGAAGAAACACCAAAATACGAGAGCTGTACTTGAACTGTCCTCTGTAAAATGGACAATTAACAGCAATGAGTACTAAGAGGAGAAATATCCTACAAATATTCCAAAATGCTCATATGCTTCTGACATCAAGGCCACAGAAGTAGCTGCATTAGATGGACTGAATTGTAGTTAATTTTTTTTTTATTTTATTTTATTTTATTTTGGTCTTGTGCCTTAAATCCTTTACACCCTAAAGATGAAATTCCTGTATGAAATACTCTAATCCTTCCTGTGGCTCATGGTGGCTATTTTGCCACCAACACTGGGGTTTCTCCTAAAAGAAGCACGAATTGTGACTGCAATAGAATAGTTCACCTCTGACAAGCTTCTCTTGGACATTTCTAACAATCAGTGCCTAGGTTGGAACACCCATAAAATAACCCACAAACTGAAAGGGATGTCACTACTGTAGGAGGGGTGGGGAGGTGGCCGTGAGATAGAAATTGGTCAGGATCTGAGAGTTAATGATGCTGACAACTTGGAATTTTCAGGAAGAAATTTGATCTCCATTTATCCCCATTGGCTGCAATGGCCATACCCATAGCATGACACTCCAGGCCCCAACTGCTTAGACATTATTGCTTGCTGACTTTTTTTTCCTGCAACATATTGCATTCTTTCTAAACATCTGTTTGCACAGAGAGATGTGTTGAAAAGACTGTGGTTATTCATTTAATCACATTTTGACATGGCATCACTGAGTGATTATATTAGCAAAGCTGATGAGTTTTCTTTACAAAGGGAAGCCCCATGGAACAACATGAAACAGGCATTGTTGTAATTTTGCTGGAACGAAAGAGGGGAAAAACTCAAACCCAAAAAAATCCCTTGCTCACGGCATGTCTCCACCCAGCAACCAAAGGCAAGCCAGAGATCTCTGAACAAGTCCTAATTAAGGCAGTAAGTTCTCAGAGCAGCAGGCAATACCAGGGGGACAGACTGCCTGGTCTCAAAGTAGCTGGATTGGCTGAATTCATGTGCCTGACAGTGTACAACCCCATTGTTCCTCCAGAACAGAAGTGGCCGGGGCACAGCACTGCATGGTTGCAGCTGGACTTCTGCACTCACATCAGATGGGGGGAGAACTTGAGAGTTGTGTCGTGATCTGGACTTCAAGAAACCTGTGCTCTGCTCCAGATCTGGAGCAACCGATTTACTATTTGTAAATAAAACCCCCACAACCCAGCTGTGTACAGTTCCAGCATGTATTCAGTACTTCAGTCTCCTCTCCCATATAGAGGCAAGGAGGGTGATTTGAGGCAAACCCCTGAAGGTCCTGTACTGTGAGGAACTTCCAGCTAAAAGAAACGTGAATTACTGCCATTAACAGCTCATTTGATTGTATAATTGGCTATTCTTTGGGGTCTGCAGCCTCCAAGCTGTGGACTCCAAGCTCTGCATCTCTAGGAAGCATGATTTCAGAGCATTTTCCTACCATTACAGAGAGGGTCCAGAATAAATCCTTAAGCTAACCTCCTCTTTTTCTCTTTTCTTTCAGGTTGAAAAGTAGAACAGATTTAGAAGAGCTTTGTTTCTGCTGCTTTCACTGTGAATTTATTGCTCATGAAAGGAACTAGGCTGATAGCCCCAACAGCCTCGTTTCATTCTCAGAAGAGCAACTACAGAGGAAGACGTTGGCAGATCCCCCAGGGCCAGGCTCCAGCACTCGTGCAGAGAGTCAGCAGATGCCCATCTTCACCACAAACTCCGTTCTCCTTCTGAGCTGGCAAGCTGGGCCGGGACAGCCACGTCAATGCTACGTGCCATGGCACAGACAGGATCCTCCCTCCTGCAGCTGTCACCAGCAGGGTTGAGGCAGGGGGCAGGGGGCAGTGTTTTATATGTGCTGAAATCTACTTTAAATCCTGTTCCTAGGGGGCAGATGGCTCTCCAGGGCCAAAATCTGAGACTCCACGAAGTTAAGACTATCTTGAAAGCTTCTCCCCAACTCAACCATAAGTCCCCAAATTCTTTTGTGTTCTCTTCTGCTGAAGTAGAGGTAAATATGCTCTCTGAGAGAATTTCAGGCTAAAAACTAGCCTTGTATAGTGCTACACTAGCAGCCACACTAGATAATCTGCTGGTTTTCAGAGTGCACTGCTTCTTCCCCACAGCATCCCACTGACAGTCCCAGCAGAGATTAATGGTACAGACAGATGTCCCCTCTGCCAGCAACTGTGCTGGTGGAAGAAATCACTTCCCCTTGTATTTTTCACTCCTCTCCTCCTAACAGCTTCTCCCATTGCATGTTCCCTTATTCATTTCAGCCACAAGGAGCTGGATTAGAAAACTAATGAAACAACGAGGTCTTTGCAATTTTGTTTCAATCAAATTGCAAAGAAGTTGGAGAACTTTTACTGAAGCGGCTCTACTGCTGGGTGGTTCAAAATCAAGAATATGTGTCCTGGACACAGCCTGGACACCTTTTCTTCTCCAAGGGGCTCATGCTTAAATAGTGCAATGGATGCAGGTCCCTGGGAGGTGCATGGGGGACAGGTGCTCTGCTGCTAATTGCTTTGTTTCTTCCTCTTCACTTCACTGGACTGCCAATCCCAGTCCTTCTCCCTTTTCAAGGTTGAATGGAAAGGTTTCCCATGAAGACTTGAAATCCTAACTTGATGTCCTTTAGGAGGTGGTTTCCTAGCAATCCTGGATTTCTACTTGTTTGTTAGATTTCCAGCAATGGAAGAGCTTTAAGGAGCAAGGATCATCTGAGATCACAAACTTGCAGCACAATATCTGTGCAGTCGTTTTCTTTCTGGTGGAGTATCCTGTGTGTGGAAGACACACTGAGCAGGAGGGATCCTGTGTGCACACAAGGGTGCCCCACACAGCCTCATGCTTCATGCAGCTGTGACAGCAGGAGAGCATCTGTGAGCCAGTGGACAATGCTCATGGCAAGAAAACACACCTATCTGTATCTGACACCATGATATTTGCTGTTCCTTTAGTCTGTGGGTCAAGCAGAAGTGTGACTATGCAGAGACCCCCACAGGGAGAGAAGCCATGTAAGGGAGCCAACATGTGCTGGCTCGTGGGATCTATTAAAAGCCCTTTCTTTCCTTCTTTTCTTAGCATCCCAGTCCTTCCCCTGTCATATGCCTTGACAAAATGCTGTTTCATGTGTCAAAGTGGAGCAATTACTCTACACATATATTCATCTTTGAGGACAGTTTGAGTCACTTGAGGTTTTCTCAAGGCTTTGAGGTAGCAACTGATATCTCACAGAAGAGCTCTAGCTTGCAAATACAGCACTGGGCAAGTCAATATACTTGAATCTCTTGGATGCATGTCAGGAGCTCACTTCTTTGTGAGGCTTGGCTACGGCTCCCAAGCTCTCTCCCAGGGAATTCACCAGGATCTCTCTCCTATGTGTCTGCAAGTTTATATTTTGCTTTGGCCTGAGCATCCATACTGATATCATACTTGTAAATCAACCCCTGTAGGTGAATGGAGGAATCAGCAGGAAGCTAATTGCATCATTTAACTCCTCATCCTCCTCAGCTGTCAATCAGCTTTCTGCTTTTGTGACCCAGAGTTCAGTTGTCTACAGGTTTATTTTCATTTTAATTTTTGTGCTAATTAAATTTGGATTCCAGGTTTTAAAAAAAGCAAAAATGGTACTGCTGAGGCTGGGAATCAGGAGTTGTATTGTTGTTATCAGAGTCCAGCCAGAGGGTAAATGATACCAACTTTGCTGTAGGCTCAAAAGGCCAAAAAACAAAAAGGGAAAGAAAACACAAGATGCCTCCCAGCTTGCAGTTTTCCTAACTTGTCTGTTTAATTTCTGGGGGGGTTCACCCTGTGCTCTGGCACTTTGCAAGGTTTATTTAAATCAGCATATGTTTCCCCACATCTGTGTATCCTACCATACACGTGCCAGCACAGCATATGTTCACATCACTGGTTTGCTGTTCCTTTACGTGAATGCAACGCTGGATGTGTAAGACACAGAAAAGAAACAGGAGGAGTATGACCAAGCTTCCCTTCTCTGGTATACTGTGGAAGCAGTTAAAGGTGCTGAATAAGGTTTGGTCCAGCTGTGATGTGTTCTACGTGCACAAAATAAAGGTTAACTCCAAATGACCTCCCTGCAAAAGTGCCTGCTCACCTTTCTTTTAGCTGGTCAGTTTTAGTCAGGAATAGATATACAGGTGGTCTTCCATTGTGTTATAAACCATACAAGTCATAAAAAAGGGCACAAGAATTACTAGCCAGACTGTAAAAGGAGAGGGAAAAAGTATTGTTAGAGGAGCTCTGAAATCATCATAAAGTTGATTGGCTGAACAAAATCTCCTGGCCACATGTTCTAGCTTTTTATTACACAACCTTCTTTCTGAGCATATGAAAAATGGACATGCCATTCCAAATGCACATGGGGGTCAGATCAAGGCAAGACACCCTCCTCCAAAACTTGTTGTGTGACCTGGACCATGTCAGGCCCCTGGTTGCTACCAACCAAAAGGATGATGTGAGCAGTCCCTAACCTGCCCCGGTGCAGAGTCAGCCGGCACTGCTCAAGCAGCTGATCCAGGTGGTATGAGCTAATCCAGATGACTTCTGCTTGCAGCAGAGCTGACTGCCAGCAGAGCTCCAGGAGAGGTAATCTTTGGCTGGAGGGCTGTGCCAAGCATCTGCAAGCTGTAATGGCTTCAACCAGCACAGGCACTTTGCTGGCTGAACATCTGCTCGTAGCTATTTATAAAGGGTAATACATACATCCATCCATACATACCTACATCCATCCATACATACATACCTACATACATGCATACATGGGCATGGTCATGAGCCTGGCTGCACATGACACCAGCCTCCACCTCCTCCCTGGAACTGGGCTTGTATTTCCCCTTCTTCCCTTTATTCTCCCCAGCCTTCAGAGTCAGCTTTGCTGTGGGAAAACCACTGTTTCAGCTCAAGGTGGGATGGTGTAGAGTGGAGAGGGGAGCAAGGAGAGGCTTGCACTGGAGTATTTCTCACCCTGTTCTCTCTCTCCTTATGTGGTTCATGTGTACTCACATGGTTTTTTGTGAGGCCACGGGCCAGGGGCAGGGAGAGTCTCAGATGGATCTGATCACTGGAGCAGGATTCTGTGGGAAGCTTTGTGTTCAGTTGCAGGATGCTCCTCTTAGGTAATTGCTCAAGCTCCAGCCAAGTCCCTATCTGCAGGGAGCTGCACTTCCATTCCATAACACCTTGGCATTATTCTGCTCTCATGAGTCAAACCATTGAGCAAGTCAGGACTGAAGAAACATGGAACAAATTATCTTTATAGATCAGCTTGTTCAATAGGTCCAGCTTCCCTGACTTTTCCTTGCGGGATGTTTTCCTTTCAAAGTGATGAAGATTATTAGGCCTGTGGGCAAGTCATGATGGCTCTCTTTAGAAAGGGCTGGGAGTGATGCATGACTTTTCTCTGTCTTCCTCCACCTCCAAATGAATAACGGTACACCATAATTTGTCTCCCTGGATCCTTTTCCCAATCTTAGCTGGATCTCAAGAAATGTGTTTGCACTAGGGAAAAAGGCAAGTTCTTTCTGAGAAGAGGGAATCTAAAGAAAAATGATAATAAAATATTGTCTGTTACTATTCCAGGCAGAATAACTGACCACAGTTGGGGTCCAAACTCTTCAGGAAGGAGTTAATCAGAACAGTGTCTTGGAACCTTGGGATATTTTAGAAGAAAAAGACTGTTCATGCAAGAAGGAGACTGGACAGGAGCTGTTTGTTGGATGGTAGCAACACATGGATCACATAGTGTTAAGCTTGCATCACTCTTTCCATTATAAATCCTGAGCCTGTCTGGGCTCCAAACTATCAGCTCAAAGATGAGCAATATTTATTTTCAAATATTGTACAAAATACTTTGAGTCTTTTTGGAATCCCAGGGTGATGGGGAGGGGGAAGGCAAAGCATGCTGGATGCTTTCCTCTTTTGCAGAGTGTCCAAACTGTTTTGTTGCTGAAGTTCCAGACCAAAATGGGCTTAATTTTAAGCAAATATTTATTCTTTCTTCAGTTGGGAGGGGTGAGGCAGAAATAAAAGCATCAGTGTTTGACCTCTAGCAAGCAAGTTCAGGCTGTGCAAAAACTGCATGTGGTAAATGAACCAGACTCCAGAATGAAGCAGAGAGAGAAAGCTACAGGAGTACTTTGTAGTGGCCTGGAGTTCAAACTAACAGCAGAATTATTTTGTAAGATCTTTTAAAGGACACCTTCAGATGTTGCCTGGTCTTTGTAAGGGTGCAGGAAATGACAGCTCCTCTTCCAAACCCACCATCTAATTCTGATGCTATTGAGCTGGACAGTTTAAATGAGTCTCAGTTTGTCCAGCAGGACAAGGAGTCAGTAGAAATCCAGAGCTGACAGGCTGATGAAGAGCATGAAGGAAAGGAATTCTTCACTCCTTCTATTTTCTTTCACAAGAACAATCATTAAGAGCAAATAATTACCCAGCAGCACCCAAGGAAGGTGGTTCCTTGCAAAGAATTTGTAATACAAGTATTAAAGCTATGATTACTTCTGAAGATTCAGGCTTCTTTAGACTCTCCAGTGAGATCACCCACCTTCTGAGGAAGTGGTTGCTGATGCTAACTCAGACTTGGAACTGTGTTACTCATGTTACTATCTTGCTTTTTAAAATTCCCCACTGCCTTCTGATTTGAATATGTCATTTTATGTCCCTGTTTGCTGTGGAAGACCAGGAGAAAAGCTGGTCCTACACATCACAGAACAGAATTTCTCTTGAATTTCTCTGTTATTATTTCCAGAAGGGTTCCCATAGTTGGTGGTGTTTGCATGTAAAAAGATCAAACCACAAGCTTATTTGAAATCTGTGGGGCAATTCTCATGTTCCTCTGAGTAATTGTTGCTTCTTGACCAGTTTGAGAAGGAGCAGCAGGCAATATTTATCCTTACTTTTATTTAATCCCTCTGCTACCTGGTACTGTACAGCTGTTGATTACTACTACAGCTGGGTCCCCAGCCTCTGGAACTCTGTGTACCTCAAGTTTTGTACTAGCACCTGGCTGCAGTGAGTAGCCAGCTGATTTTTACTCAGACAACAGCTGAGCAGCTACAGTTTACACAAATGTAACAGAAAGCTGGTCAGTGCCTCCATTTCACCAACCTGAGGAATGGTCACTAGAGTAATGCACAATTTCTTTTCAATTCAGAAGGCTTCCCTTTGGAGTCAAGGTGGGATTATGGCCATTTTCCAAGGAAACACAAAGAACTGAAGACACTGCCCAAGTCTGTATCCATTCCCCAGGAAAAATGGGACAATCTGAAGGCATTAGAGTCTGGTTCAAGGTCATTAGGCCTAATCTGGCAGCCTGCACTAGCTCTTCTTACTAGCTGAGGCAACATTAAGGTTTCACACTTGAGCAAAATTCTTCACTGCCATTACACCCTGGACCTACACAAACAATTCTGCTGTCTGACTCCATTCAGCTTTGGAAACTTACTACAGACTAGAACAGATTTGGATCACACCTACAAAGCCTTCCACCGGAGCTTGATTCAAATCCATGGGTTCAGATTTCAGTCTCAGCTGAGATATTACACCTCAGGCTGTGTCTTACACGTGGACAGCAGCAGATCTCGCAGGCAGCAGCTGGCCTGTGCTAATCATCAGAATCTACTGACACAAACCTCAGTGTAACTCCCTTTGCTGATGTGATCTATCTGTTTATAATGCAGTGGTGATAAAAACAAAGGCATTGTCTTTTGGGGAACTTCTCCATGATAGTTCCTGCTCTTGATTGCATGATTCATGTGATCTCAGAAAGAAATGTAAATTAAATATATCAAACGATGAATTTGTAAATAGTAATATATTTTAGAGACTGTATTTATAGAGAAAGCATCCATTCCATTAAGAGGAAAAAGCCCTCATTCATTTCTGCCCTCTATTCCACAAAAGTAAACTGTTTACTGTTTGCTTTCATTTACTGAATTGCTTTCATTTACAACAAGGATCTTTGACATCCCAAGCCCCTTATCTGTCTCTTCCTCTTTTTCCTTAGAAACACAAATACTCTTTTCTGTACTAAAAGCCATTGTACAACACTAAAGGCACATAGTAGAGCTAGCAATTTTTTTACCCAAGCTTTCTGTGGCACCACATGTCCTTGTTGCAGTTTGTACTACAGGACCGCTGAATAGTAGACCACATATTTCTTTGGTGGGAAGTGTGAGCTGGAGTGTTACAGTAGGCAGCTGACATGGGACAGATCTGCAGAAACAATAAAGCCACTGCAGTTCTACTCAATGCTGCAGCCTGGGTTTAACCTCTGCGCTCCCTGTAGGCTTTTGTTTTGCTGGTATCAGTTAGCGTGATCCATTTGGGTTTTCAACTCGGATTCAGCAGCCCAAGTTTAATCAAACAGCTTTTTCCTCCTTGATTAGAGAAGCAAAGTGCATATGACATTATGCAGGAGACACTGTACAACCAGAGAGTTAAAAAAAGCCTCTGAATCTGGGGTATTTATCATGTCAAAAGGAAGATGAATTACTCTAATTTATATCTTAGAAATTGCAGCCTATCTTTATGAGGCAGAGAGGTGGTGGCAGCACACAAGTGCGCCCTGATACCACTTTCTCCTCACATACAGTGTTAGAAAGAATTTTTTGGAGAGGGTGATGTTTTAATTTTTAGGGGAAAGAATATTTTGGAAGAATGTAGACTTGGTTCTTTCTCTTTAAGATACCAGTATCGTAATTCCAGTCCCTTACTGAACAATTTCTCATAATCCCACTGGGAAAGAACAATGTCCTTAGGGGGAAGTTTTCCCGTTACAATTCCTTCTCCTTCCCTAGACCATCTTCTCTTCCAAGCTGAGAAATGAGCAGCAAAATCTTTGGGGACATAGAGTGCAACACTCATGATTCCAGCTTCTTATTTCTCGCCGCTGCAGGAGCTGGGACAACAGGCTGCAACATCCAGCAATTAAAGAAAAATAAATGAGGGCTCAGTCTTAAAATGGTCACATACTCTGTGCTACACAGACTACTGCCAGGATCTGCAAATATTTGTGTGATCAGGCTCCACAGGGTTTAGAGCAGTAAGGACTGAGTTGCTTTCCCACAACCCCCCTTCTCCCTCCCTCTCTATTACTCCTCCACCCCTGCTGTTTCCCAGTCCTCCCAGGTTTCAGGACAAGATACAAAATAATTTATTATTCAGTCAAAACTCTTGGGTGACCTTGGAGGTATAAATGTCTGGCCAAATGACATCCTAGCATTTGCTCAAGCACACCCTTCCCTATTCCACATCTCCTGTAGATCCTGTGGGTTGCAGTTATGTTTTTAATATTATTATCTTTTCTCTCCCCTTCCATCCTAGAGCAATTATTTTTTTTTCCCTTTCAAGGCTCATGTCAATGAACAGTCAAAGAGTGAGACATGAACCTGCGTAGAGGAACCTCTGGCAAAACCTTTGAATGCTGTGCATCTGTGTGAGAAGAGAAATGTCAGGAGCAGTTAGCAAAAAATGAATAGCCCTGTTCCAACTCTGTGACTCTTCTCCTGCCAAGTTCTCCAGTGCTCACTGGATGATCCAGCACAGCTTTGACAAAGCTCTCTGTTAAAGATTTCTTCCTCCTGTTTACCTGCTCTCCGGCTTAATTGGGAAACTTTGAGTCCAATGGGAAATGCTCAGTAAGTCTGCAGGCATGCTAGCAACAGCAGGCTAGAGTCAAAACAAACCCAGGCCCACCACCACAACAAGGTAGTGGCCCTGATCCAGGAGAGACTGGGGATGCAGGAGGGAAGTCACAGCTCTGAGCTTTCTCTGAGCTGCACTGCCTGTTGGATGTGGAGCTGTGCCTCCGTACAGCAGGGACAGCACCTGGCACTGGGAATGATGACAGCAGAGTGCCTTCCAGTGTGCAATGACCACTTTCTTCTCTCCCTGCCTGAAGCTGTCATATCCATGGACAGTCTCAGCACTGGCCAGTCCCATTGCAGGAAACCAAGCAGCTTTGCCAAGGCATGTCTTGCCTCATCTGTACTATCCCCTCTTCGTTCATCTTCTCCCGTGACCTGAGTTTTGCCAGCTGTTCCCAGCTAACTGGACCCAATGCCATCAGTGTACATTCAGCTGCCATTTCCTTCCATGTCTGACCCCCCACCTGCTGATTTACTAATGCCAGCCAAAAGAAGAGGGTTTTAGGAAGAAAGGACATATATGTACATACACATTTTAGGTGAACTGGTTGTCCTGGGTTTTTTTTCAGACTGTACATGTCTTTTGTTTCCTCCAAGAGACTCATGCTGGCCTTCCACTCCAAAAAGGAGCAAGCACATTGCTGATTTTAGTTGGGATGGAGCAATGACAGACAAGCCAAAGTGTAACAAGGATTTCACATGTGGAAAGAAAGGTGATGCTCAGTCTGTGACAACCTTCTGGTGCAGGAGAAGCAAAGTCATAAAATTTCCCTCTGCCTTCCACCTCCACTTAAATACTCCTACTTTGTCACATCAAGCCACAGCTGCAGAGGGAGGCAGCAATGGCCAAGAGGCAGTATTTTACCAACACTTTTTTCAAAGTTCTACTCTTATTTTACAAAGCATTTAGGCACTCCAGGCTTACCTTGAGACCTGATTCAGTCTTCCAAGTTACCTCAGCTCCAGGGAATAAATTCACTTTCTAAATTGGGTAGACAGATTGACTTTAATGGGTAGCAGAGACACAGAACTGAGTTTAACCCCTCACTTACTGGAAATGAGGCAAAGTGCTCATGAGGTTTGGGCTCAGAATTTGATTCTGAATATTCTCTCCTCCCTCCCATGTCCTGTCTGGAAAGGCAGAGCACAGCTAGGAGAAGATCTGCAGTAAAGTGAAAGACTTACACATCACTTTATTTTGTACATTTCCATTTTTATTCATTTTCCTTCCCTTCTCCTCTGGGTTGCAAGAAGCAGCCTTCTCTGGTATCTTTGGAACATGCCTAATGCACTCCAGATCCTACAGCCACCTTAAGACACACAGTGGGAGAATGTGTTTGTGGGGGAGACTTTTCTAAGCTAGTCAGCAAAGGCAGGAGCTCCAGTGGTTGCAGGGTGAAGTCAGAAGGTAAACTTGAAAATGAGCTGCAAATCTGACTTTTAGCATGAAGATAATTAACCACTGCAAGAGATTCACTAAACACTTGGTGAAATCAAGGCAGGGAGTTGCCTTAAAATTTGCATGCTGGTTCAACCACAAAATTGCAAGTATAAAAGTGGGAATTAACTGAGTGAGTTTTTCTAGTCTATAAGGGGGAACATAACAATTATAGGATTTTTTTCCTGGCTATAGAATACCTAAATATTCTTAAGAAATAGAAATAAAATATCTTTACAATGTAATTTGGAAAAAAAATAATTTAAAGCAACAATTCTAGAATATCTCTGGCTTTCTATAAAAGAATAGGGGACAGGGTATGAAAGGACATCTCAGAAAAGTCCTAGGTCAAAAAAAATATGAAGATGGAAAGACAGAGGCTGAGGTGGGGAGAGTGAACTGGAGACTTTTCTTTCTTCTTCAACATCATATTAATCGTTCACCTAGCCTCACCTTTTCACTAATACCCATTAAAAAAATAAGGTGAACTTCTTTTCTACTTCTTTTAAGGATGATGGGAAGGGAAGGGAAGGGAAGGGAAGGGAAGGGAAATCAACAGTCTTGTGAGTTCTTTTACTGTTAAACTTTTCTTTTGTTTCACACAGATAGACAGCAAATTGACTGGAAATTGAATAATCATCCAGTTATTCCCTTCAGCACTCACATTATATTCCTTATGCCTTTTCCCAGGAGCCATACTTTCTGGAGTTCTTTCTGAAGAGACCAAACTTAAGATCCATTTGTCTGTTCCAGCTCCTGCATGCCTGCTCTAATTTTGTGGCTTTGTACTTGTGGATGCTAATGCAGCTTCCCAGGGCTCATGGCCTGTCAGGGTGCATGGAAGTCAGCATGGTCTGACCTAGGGAGAGGAATGACTTTGTGCTGTTCAGTTCTGGGGCAGGAATTAGATCAGCTGCACAGTAAGAATGCAATTCCCCCTAGGTCCTGCAGCAGCAATGACTGGCTCTCTTTAGGAGTGACTGTTATTACTGCCTAGTTTCTTGCCAGATAATTTGGCTGCACCTCCAGATTTCTGTAGGGGATAAGCTGAGGGTGTTCACACTGCTGTACTGGGAGTATCAGCTAGATTGCACCAAGATTAGCTCCAAGGTCTTCCCACAGACAAGTAATGTGGACAAACTGCATATTTGACCTCAGGATCTCTCCTACACCTGAGTATAAACACAATCACTATGCCCTTGAAAATGTCCTTCAAGAGGCCTGTTACACAGGCTCCTCATATCTGAGGGATATGGTTCACCTGAAGTTCTACTCCATGCTGCATTCACACCATCCTCTACAGTACACTGTGTTTTGTAGCAAAACCCTGCAGAAGCACTTTAATGCCTGAGTTAAAGTCTTGAACCAGTCACATCCACATTGCAGAGGTTTCAGGCCTCCTTGTAGAGCATCCACTGAACCCCGACAGGAGACAGGAGTGTGAATCATCAACACACCACTCCCTACCTGAATTTATCAAGAGGCCACTGGGGAGTAATTTCAGGGCAGAGATAGAAGGATGAAGAAAGTCCACAGGGAACCAGGGGAAATACCTGCCAACAGCTATGCCATCACTGTGCCTTGGGACTGCCAGGAGAAAAGACAAACTATAGAGCTGAGAACAATGTCAGCACAGCCATCAGGTTTAAAAGAGCAATAAGTTGCAGAGGGATATTCAAACTTAGTTTCAAGATCAGGACAGTTTTAGGGAGCACTGAACTGCACAGAAGCACAGAATTAATTTTTTCTAACAAAAGTTACAAAATCAAGGTGGGAGACTGAAAATCAGTGTGAACTAAAATTAATTCTCCTTAAGTGAGCAGTGGAAGCGATCAGTTTCCCCAGCAAATAGTCTTGCAAACAAAGCAATAATAATAATTGAAAAAAGGAAAAAAAAAAGACAGAAAGAAAATGGAGACAGTATGAGAGAAAAACAAACCCAGAGGATTTGATTTATAAAAGGCAGGCTGTGTGTGTCTGCAAGTGTGTCTGAAGTGCAGGATCAGCCAAGAATGTGTTTCCCAGAGCAGAAGAATAGCTAGGAAAAGTGGAAGTCTTTGCTGTTGCTACAGAGGGTCTTGAGCAAAACAACAGCAAAGGTGTGGAATGATAGATCCAAAAAGGAGGCAAACATGCACAAGCCCTGGAGGTGTTGTGACTGTACCAGAACAAGAGTTGCAGACCCAGTTTGGCAGTGACTGAAAGGGGGAACATGACTGTACAAATGCTGTAGGTGCTGAAGTTTCTCTTTATGGCTCCATTTCAGAGTTACACTTTTGAGGTTCATTTGCAAAGGAAATGGTTACATTTGAATCCACCAAGGCACAGAGGAGGTGGTGAGAAATAGCGAGTGGATGGAGCTGTTCTACAAAGGAGTTCATGTGTCACCACCCTCCTAGGAGTGCTTGGCTTCCTACATTTTACTGGAAGTTATCCTCATAATGCCCCGATGAAGTAGGGAAGCATTTGTTGTGTTTTTACAGACAAACAAAGCATTGAGTAGATTCATTAATTACCCTGGGGAATTTCCTTTGTCACTACCCACACGTGTTTTCAACATGATGTTGGTTTCTGGCCGGCCCTGGTTTTACTTTGATCCATCAGACCATCTCCTTCAGCTTGCACTAACCAAGAACTGGGATCTTACTTCAATGGGTTGCTGCAAGTTACTGATGCAGTGAAGGGTTTATTACTGGATGTTAGCGGTTCATTCTGTGAAATTCTGAGTAAGGGGAAGGAAATTCCAAACCAATTATGTAGCAGAGAAAATGAGTAAAATTCATCAAAGAAACAAAGCCATGTAAATTAATCACTCAACTGATGATTTTTTTTTCTCCACTCACATGGACAGGACCCTATGTGGCTAGAAGAGAAAAAAAAGCCCAGTAAAAAGCTTTGGGTTTGGCTTCACAGCACAGACTGATTAAAGACCTTCTGCTGGGTTGTTAACCTTTTATTAACACGAATCTAATAATAATAATATCACCACAAGTATATTTACTTTGCTTATGCCAGAGGGCCTTCAGGCAACTACTGATGATGCAGTTCAAATAGTTCAAATAGTGCTTGATCATTAATAGGACAATGTGCTGAAATAAAACGGAGAGCAGGGATGAACTAAAAGCCTAGGATCCTTCTCCAGTGCATGTAGGCTGATAATAAGCCAGATAAAATGTCTGTTCTCTTTTAGCAGCAGCTTCAGAGCACTGTGTACATTGAACACAATGAATATATTAGCTATTGGCATCTGCAAAATAAGCATATCCATATATCCCATTCTTAGGTTTCTGAAAAGAAGATGGTAATCTGTCTCCACTCAGAGCTCTCTGGCTCTGGGATTTATCATGAGACCAAGCTCACAAAAGGACAAAAAGGAGATCCAGATCCAAAGCTGTGGAAGGCATCAGAAAGACTCCCAAGGTTTCAGGTGGGTTTTGGTCAAACCTGTTTTCTCTTGCCTTTCCCTCTTATTCCAGCACAAAGGGAAATCTTTGGCATAGGATGCTTTTGAAGGCAATCCAGGTTCCTTAATGATATTGAGAGGTTTCTTCTAACAGCCTCGGAGACTAAAGGTGACTTGTTGTTACTACATAACACATACAGTTTCCATGTTCCCTTTTTTTCAGCTCTCAGTCACTGCTGTTTACACTACATAACCCCTGAAAAAATCCTGCTTAGGCACGGAGGAGGAGCTGCACAGAGTGAATTCTCAAGCTGCATCTTGTTGGCATCTGCTACTGGACAAATGAAAGAAATGTCTCGATCCTAACGGTTTGAGCAGGATGTGTCTTTTTTTCCTCTGTGCACCTTTTATGCTGTGTCTGTTTGGATGTACTCCCAGTGACCCATGAGGGTAGCACAACCTGCTCTATGAGTCTGTATCCAGAAGGAGCTTATTCAGAGGTAAAGGAGGCAGAGGAGGCAGTCTACATTTTCAGAAATAATAAAGAAGGGAATGGGAAAGATATGATGAAGAGTCAGATGCTCACAGAGCTGAGTAGAAAGAAGAAATAAGGACATTATTCCTGTGGAGATTTGGTTGTCTTAAGCTTCACCTGCTGTGGATGTTCCCAGCTTGTCCTCCATTTCCCCTTGCCTTTTGGATCCCATCCCTATCCTCTGTGGGAAAGCGCTGGCAGCAGACAGCTGCCAGGGATCAGATCCAAGAAGTGGGTCCATGCTCAAAGCCAGATGTGTGGCAACAGAACGTGGATGAGGAGGCGAAGACGAAAGGAGCTGGGAAGGATAACCTTGAACAGATGGGAGAGAAACAGCAAATGGAGCTGTTTGTCTCATGCCCATGACACAAGTAGTGGAAGGAGGGGAGCACTCTGAAGCTGAGCTCTGACACCAGGAAGAGCCTCCCCATGTGCTGCTTGGTTAGATGGGATGGCTGTCCAGGATCTGGATGGGCATTTCACTCAAACCTCTTGTATTTATTATATGCGTAAAAGGCGGGGGAAGTGGGAGGTGGCGTTTCTTAAATGGCATTTTTCCAAAGTGGGAGAACAATACAAATCCATAAACATTCTCATGTGCTGCCACAAATGGAGTTGGTAACTGGATCATGTCCCTGGTCCTGTAGCACTGCAGTGTATGAAGCAGGGCAGAGGGACCACACTGCAAAGTGCTTGCTCTGGACAGGCTGCTGGGGAATGTTGCTCAAACTCAAGCACATTTGCCTTCGCATTGGTTTTCAGAAGCTGTTTTTGCAACATGTCAGGGCAGAAATCACTGCAAAAACATCCTCTCTGTACATCCAGTCAGATGTTTGGGGTGGAGGAGGTTAAACAGCCTTCACTTGGTACCAGGCTAATTATTTGAGGTTGCTGTCACACACAGAGCGTGCCCACCACCAGGTTCAAAAAACAATAGAAGAGGGTTTTTTTTCAATAAGTGAATTGATTCCTAATTAAATAATGTGTAATTACAAAATGGCTGGTGACCTTTTTTTCTTAATTTCTCCTTGGCTGTGAGAGTCTAAAGCTCCTAGCTCAAAAAGCACAAACTGTGCAGGGAAACACAGTACATGTAATTAGATTACAGATTAAAAGGGATTATATCAAACCGTGAGAACCAAATAATAAGTTGAAATTTGGAAAAAGTGAAAATAAATACAATAAAAATTAAATCCAAATAGTAGTGGTGAAATGTTGACCATTTGGACAGTGCACAAATGCACAGTGGGGAATTGCTACATGAACTCTAGAAGTAACAAGTCTGTGGTACACTATACTTACGTGTATGTATATTAACATACACGAAAAAAGCATAAAGAAGCCAGGCTCTTTAGACATTTATTTTAAGATACAATCCCATGACGAAAAAGTGCAGAGCTAAGGCTGAACTTTTTTGTCATCTTTCTAAACTACCTTAAGATTAGTGCTACGTAGACAATGGCTCTTTTGCACAGGATGTTTTATTTTAGCAATAATCTCAACTCTCTCCCACCCCTTCACCTCTCTGGATCTCTGGGAATGAGATTGGTTCTCACAGGAGTGCTTTCCTGTGACCCAATTATCTAAACAAATTAAAAAACATAAAAGTGTCCCCACCTAAGTCATGTCATGCTAGCTCAGACTATTTTTTATCTTCCCTGAAAGAAGAAGCTAAAAATACACGTTGTTTGTTTGCGACCGATGATGAATGGACCATGGCTCCTGCTGTCAGGGGGTAAGAAGCCACATCACAAATGAACTAAATATCACTGCATAAATTCCTGTCTTCAGCACTCTCAGCAGAAAGTCTGTTGTTTTTTTAATTAATAAGAGGTGTGCTTCTTTCCCCCAAACTGTATATGCACGTACCTATACGGAGATAAAGCCTCTGTGTTGTGAAGCAATAATGTCTGAGGGGAGGCCAGTTTTAGGGAAAAATAACCTAAGTTATAGGGAATCCAGGTCATGGCAAGGGACACTGGTATCAGTGTCTTGTACTTCATATCATTCAGGAGATGTATGGAAGGAAGGAAATTTGGGGTTTTTTCAGGTTTGTTTGTTGGTTTGTTTCTTTCTCTGCCTAGAGAGTTATCTCCCTGCCTTGTACATTTATGAAGAATAGCTGAACTCCACTTACCCCTATTTGCTCTTTGCCCCACCCATTAGCTCTGTCTCCTATTTGCAGTTGGTATCTCCAAACGTCAGAGGATAAATGTGGAGACATAAAGTCCTCAGCACAGCACAGGGGCTTCAGCAGCTCTTGTGTCTGTGACACAGAACAGGTGCAGTAAAATGGAATATTAGCAGACAATTACTGCTGAAAAGCTAAGATTTGATTGCATATAAGATTTTGTGTATTGCTATTTGCCTCATGGCAAAATGAGATTAATTTCAGAGTCAATTCACAAGGATGAGCATGAGTGTCAGGTGTTTAGAACTCTCCCCATGTCATCTAATCCATTGTTTATTTGGAGAGTGTGATGTATTGTATTTATTATTCCATTTCAGATATTTGCTTTTGAAAACTGTGGCTGACCAGGCTGGAAGGGGTTGCAACATGCTATAACTCTGGGTCTGGGTTGGCATCATAGCCAATCCCCTGCCAGACTGTCAGCCACATGTTGCCAGGTCATTATTAATAAAAATTGGGTTGAAAGGCAAATAGACAGAAAACTGTCTGAATTCTGAGATTGCAGAAAGAGGTTTATGGAACTGTTCTGCAGTGATCTAGAAATAAAATACATTTGCTCATAACTTCATTCATTTTTCCCATTTTATAAAAATTCCACCCCCTCACTGCAGAACAATTAGTACTATAGTTTTCCCTGGAAACAAGCAATATTCAAATCAAGTCTTTGTGTAACTACAAAAGCTGAACTCCATCAGCTCCTTTACCCTACCTGCCTTTTTCATCTTCCCAGTGAAAAGACTTTCACATTAGCCAAAATAAGTTTTTTTTCCTTTGTTTTCGTATGTCAGCATAAGGAATAAAGTGCAACAGGGAGACTCTGTCATGTTAAAGGTCAGTTGCATAAGTTCTCTTAAATGGCAATTAAATGATTCTATGACAAACAGGATGCACTTGGAGTGCAGACATCAGCTCCGACCTTGGGACCTGGGAGAGTCTGGGAAAGAAAAAAAACACTTTGGGAAAATAAACATAACACCCAAAATTGTATTCATCTGCTAATGAATCAGCAGAGAAACTCTATCATTTCCCCTGTGTCTCTAGGGAAATGCAAAATGTAGTAACACACTAATTTCTTGCTCAAAGAAACTGGCTGTCTTAAGATCAGCAGTTCATCCTACAGTGTTAGAAACAACCTGTTGAATTACTCAGTTCCAGCATAAGTATTTCAGCAGTTTGAGGGTAGAAGAGTCATATTAAGACCACATCTGGTCAATGATACACAGCTCTGTGGTATAAGTTTGGGAAAGGGGTGATGCATGATTACAGAGTGCTCTGTGAATGAGAGGAGAAAGAGCAACACTTCTGAGGAGGAAGCCTGGCCAGTAGCTGGACAGAAGCCTCAAAAAGGAGAGCTCAGGCATACAAGACAGCCCCATGGAGAGAACTGGTCCAAGCCACAGCCTCTTGTAGGATTCACTCATTACCCACCCCATCCAGTTGTCCTGTATCTCAACAGGAGGTTAATTAGCCTGGAGGTTCATTTAATGCTGTATAGGTTTTTAACCACTGGAGAAGGTTAAGGTCTTCATTTGCAAAGGGCCTCAGTGGGTGGTAAGGTGGATACATAAGGACGAGATGTCCTGGAGTTCTCATATCTTCAGCCTGGTAAAACCATGCACAAGGCAAGGCAAACATGAGTTGGAGGACTCCAAAGAAGGCTTTGGTCAGACCAGGAATAACCTGATTAACAGCACAAGTACAAGCCAAGTGTTTTTCTGACAAACAATGAGAAGTTGATCTGCCTTTAAAACTCACTGGGCATAATATGATGAGCAAAGGAAGGAAGCAATAAAAACCCTCGTGAATGAGGATGGAAAAAACCTCCCATGCTCCCCAGATAGTTCCAGATCTGCAAGAGCTGGAGTGGATTTCAGTGAGGAGAAATGCAAGAAAAAAGTTATTCTCTGGAGGGCCATTTTCCTGACACAGTTTGTAAGATATATAGACAAACTGATTGGCAGTGGAAAGCAGGGAAATGCAATACAGTTTGGTCTGGGATGTGTCTCCTTGGGAGATAGTTCTGAGTTTGGGATGAGAATAGGGCAGAAAGCAGTAAGGGTCAAGCAGGTTCAGTTGAGAAAAAAAAAAATTAAAAAGGAAAAAAATACAGAGGAAGAGCTCCTTCATTTTAAGTGTTCCACCCTAAATAATTAAAAAATCTTGAAACAAATAAATAAAAAACCATTGTTTATGAAGGGCAAGAAAAGCTTGGGGACAGCTCAACACACTGGGCCAGGGAGTGCCAACAGCTTGGAACATAGCACAGCATAGTGCACTGAGAAAATTATCTCAGGGATGAGAGGGGGAGACTGAAATTACAGAGGGAAAGAGGCAATCCAGACCTGGACTCTCCCCTCTGTTTCTCCTCTCCAAGTCTTTCCTTGCCAGTGAGAGGTGACTTTGGAAAATATGAAGAATGGGATGGGCAAGCAAAATTCACTTGGCAACATCCAGTTTCAGGGGCTAGAAAAGAGAACTGAAGAGGATCCAGAGGCTGAGTTCCTGACCTCAAGGAGAATCCTGAGGGATATTTAAGCCACATTAATTCCAGCAGGCAGCGGGACATCCTGGCAGGAGATGCAGCAGGGAGGGAAAACTGAAGTGAAGGGAAATGCTCTTGTCTGAACTAGGGCTGATTAATGCCTTAGGAACCAGGAGTCTGCTCTCTTGTTTCACAGTGCTCAGTCATTCACCAGTCTGTCCATGGCAACAGGTGAAAAAAAAGCAGTAGACAACAGACTCTAGGATCCTTCAAGGAAAACCCAGACTTTGCATTAATCACTAATTCCAAAGTTTCAAGGAATAATGTGTAAAAACTGTTCTGTATTCCCTTCCTTCTGGTCTTATTTTTTAGGTCCCAGCTTGAGAACAGAAACAGAAAGAAAGCTTCTTTAGAGAAGAGATTTATCCTGTGTTTTTCACAGAGACATCACATTCCTCATTGGCTACCATAGCTGGGAGACTCTGATGCGAGCCTGAGGAGGGAACAGAACCAAGCCTGCAGTGATAACTGTATCACAGCCCATCAGACGCCACTTTGATCTCGACACCTGGCTCTGCACTTGAGCCCGTTGGCTGGCTGGAGAATCCTGGCAGCAGCATGTGCTCACCTGAGGCTCCATACCCTGGGGATCTCAGTCCACAGTCAAGATTCTGTAGCACAGAAATTCAGATTTTGCCTGGCATGAAAGAAGTGAGGACCCAGCAGGAACAAGCACCACATTCACCTTTCTGTGGCTCCATTCATCAAAAACACACTAGAATGAATGTAAGACTCACTTTACTTTGGCTAGGGAGAAACAATGTTTATCTGCTCTAGAGAGAAGCTGAAGAACTGAAGAATAACACAGCATCCTACTGGAACAGAACCGAGGGTTTGAGTCAGAAGAGTGTAAATCAGCAGAGCTGGAGCAGAGCCAGGACACTGACATTTGCACTAGAGCTACAATCAAATTACCAGAGACTTTCTAAAGACCAGAACTGGTCAGGAGCTCAGATTTATATCTATCAACCCACAACAGCCTTGAATACCAGGCAAGGGTGTTGGCTGACAGTTGATTCAGGGAATAAAAATGCCACCTTTGGTTACATTGCCTATAGCAACCAGGCAATGCTCCCTAGGTCTCCCACCCAAGCAGCCATCCAGTATTCTTCATGGGCTCTGACAGGATTAGATCTGAGGATAAGGGTAAAGGTCTTGCCTGAGTCATGTTGGTGAAGTGGTAGAGTTCTTGGTCCTAAACCCTGTCTGAAATGATCAGGCTATCGAGAAAATAAAATTAAACATGTTTCAGGGATAAGGCATTCTTCAGATTGGAGAGAGATTCTGCAGCCTCTAGACTAGTTAAAAGTTCAGAATAGGAAATGGAAATCCCTATTTTAGTTATTTTCTGATCAGTAGCTTTGAATAGTATGTGTTTTGTAAGGGCAACAGTTAGCTTCAAAAATTATAATAATAATAATAATTGAATGTTCATCTTTACAGTTATAGGATAGGGAGGATTCAGAGGTAGAGACTATTAGTTCTGAGACATCTACAAGATTATCACTAACAATTTTGTACATACCTAAATAATCTCCTTGGGTGAATTAGTAATTAATGAACTCTGCTTCATTAATGAATTTTAACTGCCCAGCATCAGTGTCAGGCAGGAAAACTCACTATACAGATGGAAAACTGAGGTAAAGGGCAAATCAAACTAGCATTTTCAAGGGCTGCCTGAAAAAAGGAACGTTTGTGGATTCATTTTTGAGCTGCTCTTCTTAGTAGAGTTATTGCTCTCCTGTAAGATCTCACCCTGTGAGCTGTTGCAATTTCTCCAGAGTCTATGAAATGGTGACAATGGCAGAACAAGAATTATCTCTCTGTAAGAGGGAGGGAGAGTGCTATATTTACTGTATTTGCTGATACACATCAAGAGAAGAGAAGTGCAGGGTGGGAAGAAAGAGAAAGAGGCGGCTTTGTTCTTGCAGCAGTTTGCTCAACAAAGCCCAGACTGTTTCAGTGATAGTGGATGCTGCGTGTTTATTCCGAAAATTTATGGTTTAATTAATTTTGGGGTGAGATAGCGAACATGGTTCAGTGCCAGATCAGGTGAAATATGATCCTAGCATTTCAAGAATTTAAGCAGCTGAGGGGGCTGACTGAATGGCACCTGAAATCCAATAAAAGTCAGCACAATGGGAAGCCCTGGTATCTTAAAGGAAGATCTTTGGAGATTTTAAATACATCGAGCAGGGTGGCAGTGAGGAGGGGAGTGGGCTAGATTCATCCAGCAGCTACATTCATCACAATGCCTACTGAAAATAGGCTGATTTTCTCCCGTTGGTTGCAGTTCTGAAACAGAGATCGTGCTTCAGGGAAAAACTTTGGAAAAGCACAAAACCCATAGAGTATTAAAGCCACCAAAACACTAAATTGCAGGACAAAGTGTTTAAGGGGAAAAAAATAAGATGTGAAGCTCCTTTTTATTTGCTTTCCAGTTTGAGGAGCAGTCACACACAATCATTGTTCACATCTTTCTTTTGTCTGCCAGGAAGGCTGGGAACATAACTCTGGCTTTTCTTTTTAAAATATGGATATACACTTTTAAATGCCAGACATTCAGTCAGGGAATACCAGAATCCTGAGGTTTACCCAACTATAGAAAGGCTGATTCTCACATGCCTTGTGCAAGTAACATTGTATGAATATATTTTGTGTGTGAACGTGGCACACACAAATATTTCACAGCTGAAGTACTCTTTGCTTTCCACAGCTCTATTGGGGCATCCATAGTACTTGCTGTACATCTTCTCCAGAACAAGGAAGTGATATTTTTCACTCTTTATTGATGAGAAACCATGTCACAGGACACAGAGGATTTGAATAGTAAAAATAAAGACCGTAGCCTACGTCTTCTGTGGTGTAAGATGCTGCTCTAAATACAGCACAGCTTTTCCACTTGACAGAGCATGAGGAACCTGCAGGGATGGTACTGACACAGGAGTGACATCCCTGAGTCAAGACCCCCAGCTTTTGCAGTGTGAATATAGAGGAGCCAAGAGCAGGACTTTAAAACTCTTTCCAGAAATGCTCACCTCTCCAGAGGAAAGTGGGAGGAAATTAGAGTGTAGGATAACCTAGAGCATCTCCCTTTACACTGGAAGTGAATGTGTGGATCACTTAGGCCAGCCCCAGTATCTCATCTCACTTGCACCCTGCTGCCTTCATTTTTATAACCACCTACTCTCACAGAAGCAGGCACTGTAGTCAGGCATTCCAGGCCTGTCCTATAGGGAATGCTGATTTCTGTAGATGCTGTGGCTCTCTGAGATACCTCAGCTTTAGCTGGCAGACTCAGAGCAGGGATTTAAGAATTCGGTCTCTGGAGAGTCCTTTCTGTTATCCACAGAGCTTGTCCCAGCTAATGACCCACAGTATTTGGCAAAACAGGGGAAAAAAGTAAATAAAAAAATATTTCCTTTCCCATCTCTTTGTGGATTTTCCCATAAGCTGGTTAAGTTACAGCTTCTGCTGCATCACACATGTACCTCTTCATTTTAGTGTCTGGTTTTGACCTTTGCTCATGGCATTCAGTCTCCCATGCACACCCTGCTTACTCTCTTTTTGTAATTTATGACACACACTGTACACCCATTTCCTTCTGCCCTTAACTCTCCTGTGTGTGTTCTTGTTATCTCAGCTGCTCGATAGATTTGCCATATTCTAGCTGGCTTCCAAGCCTGTTCTCATAACAGCCTTTCTTCCGGACAATATTCCACTATTTATGAGGGCCAATCTGTGAATTTATATGGCTTCTCAGCCTGTCCTACAGCCTTCCCTCTTGAGCAATGGGGTGTGATATTCATACAGCATTTGGGCCTTACTTGACTTTCGAGGTGCATAGGATTCATACACTTTTTGAGGATGTGAGTCAGATGTCAGTGTTTACCCTTTCCAAACTGAGAAACCAGCACTGAACCTGACTTTTCCTTAGAGGTCTGCTCCCCCACTGGAGACAGGTAACATTTGGCTTTCTTTGGTTAATGTTTCTCCTATTACTTAGGGTTATAAATGGGAACACAGCAGAAAATGCAGACTCTAGTCAGCCTGTGAATCTTATGTGAGAATTTATTCCTCCTCCATGCTGGCTTTGTGGAAAATCATCACAATGCTCCAATTATTTCTACTGAACTTCAGTTTTTCACTCTTCCATCAAATTCTTCCTTTGCTTCCTTGAGCCAACAAGCACCTCAGACTACTTCCTTCCCCATGGGAGAGACAGGACATGAGGGCTCTCCTGCTGGAGGGCTGGGGTACAGGTTAAGGGGTAGCCAGGAGAGATGTGGGGACACAGGACTGCTTGTGAGGAGAGGTAATGCAAGGTGGTCAGCCAATAATTCCAGCAGGTCAAAAGCAGCTCTTAGCTGAGCAGCAGCAGGGTTGAGCTGTAGTTAGGAAGTGGGTCCTGCAGTGATACCTCATCTTGGCTTGTTTAGCAGTGACAAACCTGCAGAAAGTGGAAGTCCACAAATTGACTTCTGAGAATCCCATTTCCCCTTTTCTCTTTGTTTTATGTCTCCTGGTAACATAACTGTGTTGGTCTGAGTCCTCCACTGACCAGCTTCCAGTTAAAAGTCTTGTGAAGGATTCAAAGGATTTGAATCCTCTTTTTCCTGCTGGCCTCAGAAATCCCAGCCTTCCCACATGGTCTCCTTCTCTCTCTACCTGCAGATAAAACTCTGTGTTACACATCTGCCTTTTTACAACTGGCCAGGAAGGAATGAGGATCTGCACAATGGTTGTGTAACTCTGTCCTTGTTTATCCAGATGGCTTTTCTGTGGCAGAAGTTATCTGAATGATGAATGCATTTTCCGCTTAGGACAGGATCCATTTCCTGGGATGCATCACCTGACTCTTTCTTCTCAGATCATTTCTCTGAGCATCTGGACAGCTGTCTCATATTTCTGATGTCTTTTGATATTCAACTGAGGTTGACTGCAAGCTTGGAGGTGCGGGGGAGGAGTGAGAGAGGAAGAGGAGAGCACTCCCAGAAGCAAATCAAGGTGTAAATATGTCTCCACTTCAACCATAGGTGTAACTGGAACCTACAGAGTGGTACCCAAGGGAGCTTTGATCTTTCTGCCTTAAGTCCCTAGATGAACAAAGTGATATTGGTATCAGGTGATAGGTGACTGAGCATATAAGGTGGGCTGAAGGAGAGAATGGTGAGGAGCAAATTACTGTAGCCTGCTACAGCCTTGTAGCAATGCATAAATATCCCCAGCTTCCTTCAAGCTTCTGGCCACCTTACTTCCAATGCAGCTGAGCAGGCAATTGGCCTTACTTGGAGTGATAGTGCATTGCTGGCACATCTTCAACCTAGTACACATCCTAACCTCCAAAGTCCTTTTGGGGAAGGCTGCTGCTTAGCCAGTTGTTTTCCAGAGAGTGTCCATGTGTGGGGCTACTCTGCTTTATGGGTACTTCTTCCCTAGTCATGTAAGATTTCTGTCAGTTCAGCTCTCAGATTTCACCCTCTCACCTAAAAGTACTCTGTTATGAAACATCAACCATTCATCCTAACTCAGTATCATGTGCAAATATGATGGGGATACATTCTGTATAACCATACAGATGAAAATATTGACCACAGTACAGATTCCAGGGATGCTACCAGCCAAAATTGGAGGACACCAAGTCATTGAATGTTCTTTGACATCAGCACTCCAGATACTTTTTTATCCTAACAGCTTGACCAACTAGCTCATATTTCATGAGCTTCATAACATGAAGGCTGTGTCAGACTGTCTCCAAAGTTTTAATAAATCAATACTATATCCACTGCTCTCCCCTTGTTCACAGTCATTTCATCACAAAGGGCAATCAGGTTGGTTGAACCTGGTTTGTGTATAGTAAATCCATGCTGACTATTCTGACTTCTTAAACCAGAAATTATTAGACTTGATACCAGCTTTAGGCCCTCCATTAAAGTAGTTCTTAGGGGCAGCAAATTTAATCATTGTCACATCTCAAGGAGAACTTCTGGGAAACTCACTTCTCCTTCTCCAGAACAGTTGGAGCACCTAGGTTTTACTTGTGTTTCTCCCTATCCCATGCAGGTATCAATGGAACAAATTAAGATAGTTTGCCTCTCTGAGGCCAGTTCAATTGTCTGTGTTGCACACAATAAGCACCACTGAATGAAACCTTTCAAACTCCTTGAGAGGTTATAGACAAAGGTGTTTACTTCAATATTTTTAAAATAAAACACTGTAATCCCTTCAAGAATATAACTCCCCAACTTCCTAAATACATTTACAGGGTCAGAGTGTAGGCAAACGGGGATTTAATGAATTTCTCTGAAAGCAGTGAAATGGGCCTTTTCTAACCCATTTCCTGGACGGATGTGTTATTGTCAGGATTTCACTTCAGTGCCTGAGAGCATCATAAGATGAATCACATGGAAGAGGAAAACTTCCTCCTTTCCCACCTCTCTCTGGCAGTGGTGATTCAGGTCCTCAAGCACTGACTGCTGGAGTACTAGTTCTCCATTCAGTAAAACCCAGCTAGCATCCTGGCAACTGTTTCAGTGACCTCAAGGGCTGTGCAATCAATGGAGAAGTTGATATTTCTTGTAAATGCTTGGCACAAATAGAAAGATTATTTCAAATTCACAAATACAGAAAGGATTAACTCAGAACTATTTTTGGAAGCAAATCAAAGTGAAGAAGAGAATATATGTCAATACTCGAAAGAGATCATCACTTCCCAGCTGGAATAAGCTGGAAAGGTATCTGTCTGGTGGGATGCTTATGGGGAATCTTGCCCTTAGTCTCATTACTTTTTTAAGAAATAAATAATGTCACATAGAAACTGATACACATCCCACCACTACTAAGTTTATTGCTTACCTTCTCTTACCAATGGCTCAGGGCCGTTTTTTCTGTTGGCTTTCAAGCTATAAAGTAATTTGGAAAAAGCTGTTCTGATTAGCAAAGTGGTCATGGACTTGGATTTACTGCTGCCTTCATATCTGCTCACTAGGAGAAGACTTCTTACCTTTACACAAATGTATTATTTGACTATATTTGCATTTGATACAGTTAGTTTTAGTCAAGGCAGGAAAATCCAAGATGACTCACAGAACTTATGACTTGAAAATCTTAGAGGAAACCACATTGCAAGCAAAGTTGTGTGATCAAAAAATTGTTCTCTGCAGAAGCTGTAGACTGGATCACCAAACCTTCTGCTGCATGGGTGGTCACCCATGCAGGCTCCCACTAAAGCCATATGGTGATAAAAAGACCACCCCAGAAATAAGATGTTAGCTTCTCACCATAAACTCTTATTTCCTCCGGGTGCTTCTTGCACAGGGAGAGGAAGAAATGGATCCAGTATCTTGTACTTGGACCACAAGGCAACACACAGCACACTGTTGGTGAGCCAGGAGACTACATCCAGGCCTTGCTTCAAGATTAAAACCAGACATATGTCAAAAATAACAGAGCCTGTACCTGAGCAGCCTCTCAGGGAGGAACTCATGTTCTGGATCCGGTCTGCAGAGCCAAGTCCCTGGAACCAGTTTCATCTGCAGTGTCTGCAGGGGCAGAGCACAGATGGGAACCAGCCCTTCCTGCCATGTACCCAAGTTTTCTAATCCAAACAGACAGCTCCAGACCAGAGCCAAAGGAGCAGCCATCACGTGGACAGTGCTGACAGTCAGCAAGCTAAACTCTCATTTAAATTTCTAGTCTCATCCACTCAAGAGATTACAGGCAAAGCCAAAACCCTCCATGATATTCTTGCCAAGGGTGAGGGAAATCAATAGGCTGTAGTATAGGCTTATACATGGAGACATGCAAAGTTTGCTTGGATGCATGGTTCCCAAATTAAACAGGGGAAACAAACAGGTCTCTGTTGCAAGCTTGAAAGCTGTTTGCAACATGTTCTGTGGCTGTCAAATTGCCCAGGAACAGCAGTCCCTTGGCCTGATCCTTGCCATCCTCTTCTTCTCAGGGAAGGCAGAACAGATAAATGTGTCCTGCCTCGGACTGCTTGTCCCTATATTGCAGAAAGGACAGTTCTTGCAGCATGTTCCTAACTCCCTCCCTTCCAGAGAGGAATGAAGCTGGTCCTCTGGATTCAAGTAAGACTTCAGAGGTCTCCATGGTGGTAGTGAAGGGAAACTGGGGCATCCTCCTTTCTATGGACCCATAGCAAATGTAGATGCTTTCTACCACAGGAGAAACCCAGCCCACAGCAGGCAGGTTAGGAGTGTAAAACCAATTAATTATGCTTTCACAGCAGAACAGAAGCAGTCAGTAAACTCCTTCTTACCAGGAGGAAAACTGCAACAAGAATAATTTCCTGTTGACAGTTGGAGGAAAAAAAAAAAAACAAAAAAAACCAAAACCAAAACGAAACAACCCCCCCAGAATTAAACTCCTCAAAGAAACAGAGGGGAAGAAGAGGAAAAACCTGTTACTTTTTGCAGCTTCCCACTCAGAAAAAGAGCTGACATATTAGAACTGGCAACATTTCAGTGTCCCCTTAAAAGGCTACATTATCATTCCAGGATAGGAAAAAATGCAAAAGGCTATGTGTAATAGCACCCTCTGGTGAATCCTGTCACAAGAGTATCCCTGTCCCTATAGACAGAAAACGGGATATTGCTGCAAACCATCCCAGAACAAGGCCATAACTGCAGTTGACACTTTGGAGATAGGGGAGGAAACATAGAAAAGTAGAGACTCCTCTGTCTAGAAGGAAAGAGCACAGATCCATTTGATCCTGCCAAGAATCCCCAGCTGTGATGGCCCTCTGTGAAACAGCTGTTGAGGCATCTCCTATTCAAACCGCTCAGTCTCCTGCCTTGGAGAGAGAGGATAGGCTAATGTTTCCAAATAACTGGTTAATTCCCTCTTTCCTTCTTGGCCCTTTGCTTCTCAGCCCTTGAACTTCAGAGACTACCCAGGTAGAGGGAGGAGAGCATACAGCATGATGCATTCAGCTGGAGAATCCTTTCCACAGACTGAGACATTGCTGGAATTACCCAGAGCTAATTTAAGCTCTGGTGAATGCAAAGTGTGCGCCAGCAGGCAAAGAGCTCATGGAGTTTGCCACCCAAGGTGGATTAAACCAGCTTGGAAAGTTTCACGAGAGAAAGCATTTCTTTGAGGCAGGATGAGTGGCTGGCTAGTAATTCAACCACGAGAAGATCTGGCCTCTGTGCAAGTCTGCAAATAATACATACGCTTACTCGTGCATTTCCATCTCAGAGGGGAGAAGAAAGTGGAGAATGAGGACAGCTCAGTGCAGGAACAACATTTCCAGAAGCAGAAAAAATGTTCTGACTGCATATCCTGCACTTTCAAAAGGTATTCTAAGGCCACCAAAAATGTGTAGTATGGGAAACGGAAACCAGCCCAATCCCTCATTTGCAGAACCTCTCCCAGTTGCTTCTGCTGAGGCACCATTTCCAGAAGCAGCAGGAGAGTCAGCCAGCAAATGCAGGCCTGTTCTGCCATTGCTGGGTTATTGTCACAGTGCTTGACTTGGCTGCTCCGTGCCCCTTGCAGGCTGTACCAAGGGCCCTGCCACACAGAGCAGTAGCACTCTGCTTGGACTACTCATGACAGGGACACAAGGACACACATTAGGCCAATAAGCCTGAGTTTGAGCTTTCGTTTCCTGGGCATTTTTCTGGCAGTGTGCATGATCAGTAAACCCACAGGCTCAATTGTGCCCTTAATCCCTGTTGCTGACATGTCTTTAGAGCTACCACTCTCAAAACCTTCTTGTTTTTTTATTGCCCACTGCTGCTTCTGGAATTTCTCCTCAGCCCAGACAAATTTTCTCTGCATGAAGACAACAGCTTAGGACAGCAAGACAGAAAAAGATAGCACTTACCCTAGTAGGTAATAATCTAGTGTCTCACAGAGGTGCACAGAAACCTGGGTATCTTAGTGGCTAACAGATCAAGATTTGGATCTGACAAACTGGCTCTCCTGGTAGATGCAAGGTGTACAGGGAGAGAGGTCCATGAGTAGTGGCACCAGGAGCCTTAAGGAGTAGAAGTTCCCAGTGATCTGCTTCCTGCCTCCTCCTCTGCCAGCCTTCAGCAGGAGCACAGCAGGCAGCTCACTCTGGGTCAGGTACTCTCCTGGACCAGTGTAAGGGGTGGTCTTTCAGGGACCCTTCCTTCTCAAATTTCTTCTGCTCCTGAAACTATGTGGTTTCCCAGGTCTCTAGCCCTTTCCTTTCTCTGAGGATAGGCTCAGTCTTGTATGTACTGAAGGAGACAGAAGGCTCAGTTCATCTATTCAGCCAGAATAGATGCTTCAGAGGAAGACACGCCAACTACCTAGGAGAGAAATTTATTTCCAGTCCAAAGGAATAGGGAGAATACAAGGGTTGTATTTTATTTTTGGGGGGCTTTCAGAGACTAAATCAGTGAAAATCAAAAGGTCACTTGTTGTGAGCACTGGACACACAGAGAAGGTCCTTCCACTATAAGTTAGAACCAAATAGGAAACAAGTTCAGAAGGAAAAAGTCTTATGCAGAGCCCTCCACGAGGTCAGGGAAAGAAGCAGAAAAAGCAACTTGCTTCCTTGATTCTCAGTGTGATTTATCTCAGAGGTCATCTCTTCCATAATATCTCATTTTTCCCCAATGCATATTCCTAACTATAAATGTTTCTGTTACTTGCTGAAAGATTCATGGTTTCTCAAAAGCTTGTTGTGCTTGGCAAAAAATATCTAATGGCAGAAAACTCATCACTTACTTCTGATTGCTGTAAAAGCTGCTTGTGTGTGTACATCTGTCAACAGAGTCAAGGAACAAGCAGCACATTCAATTTCCCACTTTTTTTTTTTCAGTTTCTCCTCACAAACAGATCTTCCAGATCAGATCATATTGCCATCTTTTTCCAGTCTCTGTCTTTCAAAACATGAGAGGAGGCATATTAGTAGCATATTGCTCAGCCTCAGTGGCTGGGGGGTTGGAACTAGATGATCTTTAAGGTCCCTTCTAACACAAACCATTATGTGATTCAAGGATTTTTCCTTGATTCACTGCACAGGACAGCAAGTAGAGCCACGGGAGTTCACTTATTTGTTTTTAGCATTTTCCTCCCTTATACCTGCAGAAAGAGTAGGTGTGTTCAACTGAGATACCTACAACGATGCTAAGGTGGTTTGCAAAATCCTGTGGTTGACTTGATAACTGCTCTCTATTCAACTAAGTACATTCAGTGAGCCATTCAGAAATGCCGAAGGGTAGATAATATGGAGACTAAATTTGTTCTTTGAAGAGCCTGACTCCATCTGTGAGGAGAGGACTAGCTGAAGCCAAACCCCTCCCATACCCAACAAAGAAAGTTCCCCACTGAGCTGTATCTAAAAGTAGGTGGTATACACCACTAACAAAGCTTCTCTCATCTCCTGCTAACTCCAGCCAGCTGCCAGATGAGCCCAGCTGAAAGGAAGGCTTGCTTTCTAACCTTGCCTGCTTTTACAGATTCTGCAGTTGCCTAGCCTCACCTCCCTCACCTCTCTGTTCCCCTCTGGTTTTAATCAGCCTGCCATTTAAATCACCTGTGAGGTAATTAACCAGGAAAGTCCACTAAAAAGTTCATTACAGAGAGAAGTTCCCTATCTCCAGTTTTCATCTTACCAAATCACAATACTGAGCCTCCAACCAAATGTCCTTCCAGCTACAGAACTGCATGTCCTGGGAAACTATGAGCCTGAGGTTTGGGTTAACAGCACTTTCCCAAGTGGGAGAAACCCTCTGTCCTAGATGAAATGAGACATGATCAATGACTACATGTTCCAGCTCTCAGTGGAGTAATTCACAGGCACAGAGATCCAATTCAATCTGAGAACCAAAGTGAAAAGCTCCATTATAAATCAATAGAAAGTTAACTAGTGCTCTGCATTTTGCACAGCACAATTTCTAACTGAACACTTGAATATTTACTATTCCAAACCAGCTACATCCTTTTAAGCTTAGAATTCCCAACAGAGGTGCAGAGCTTGTAAACTTTTCTACTCTATTTTAATTCATGAAGGGGGAAGCTGAGGGACGAAGAGGGGAGAAATAGATCTAGGAACAGATCCCTACTAATGTGTTACTCAGCATACCCAAGTTGTCAGACAATGTTCTTTGCTCTATTTGTTTTCCTTTAGGTGAAATAAAATATTTTTTACAAGTAATCAATGGAAGGGAAAAACTAAACCCCAAACCTAAGAGGGCACAGCCTCAAACTCCACCATGTTATAATAACTAGGATGGTTCCTTCCACCAAGGAAGGGTTTTATTGAAACTGGCATAAATCTGCTGGTGCTGTGCAGGAGGAGCCTCTTTCTGGGCTGTTTGCCTCTATTTGGTCGGAGTGAATTACATCAGTGCCAGTCACCCACATCCATTTCCATACTCCACACGGCAGAGCTACATGCCATTTTCTTCCTTGTGATTGTGCTTTATTATTCCTATTACATCAGTGCCCGGAGGCCTTGGGATAGACCAGGTCTCTATTGTATTCATTGCTGAATTTACACAATGACATACAAGCATGGCAGCAAAGTTCCTGGAGCACTGTGTGCTGTGACCTGGAAAGGCATTTGGGGTATTAAAAAAGGGAAGGTAATGATAACATGTTCTCAACCAAAGTACAGTGAAATCATTGTAAATTCCATGATGGGTAGGTGATTTAGCTTCAATGATGCATTGCTGCAGAGAGCAACCTTGATGTAAGTGTCATAAAGCTTGGCACAGCATCAAACCCACACACAATAAAGCTATAGGGCCAAAGTGTTCTGGCAGATCCTCTCCAGGCCTTTCCTTCTCCTTCCAAGGCTTTTCCTCATCAACTGCTTATTGTGTAAACTGTGTTTGAACATAATAGCTGTGCTGGAGGTGGGACATTACAGGGTTAGGACAAAGTTTGTTGTAAATTTTTCCTCTTCTTTTCTGGTGG
>VZRH01000233.1:358005-368009 GCA_013397555.1 Urocynchramus pylzowi | reverse complement strand
TTTTTTTTTTTTTTTTAGTCTTCTGTGTTTCCTGGCTCTTGTGCTCTTGTGTCTTGAAATCGCACCCTTGATGTAACTTCATTGTGGTTCATTTTTCTTGTGGTCTAATTAAATCTGGCTCCAGACAGAGCTGTGTGTTAGCAACAACAGAAGGAGGAGGTAGGAATCCAGAGATCTAGGAATCAGCAGGAATGTCATGGCCTGGAAAGTGAAAAATCAAAGGGGAGGGAGCCCAGGGAAAATGAAGGAAGAAAATATGAGTAGATAAATTCCTTAACCAGTCTAAAGTCATTTGAGTTGCTTATCAGAGTATTGATAACCCAGGGCAGATTTGGGTGTGGTGGAGGAATGTGAATTACTCCAGCCTGGAACACAACAGCTGTACACAAGATCCAGATGAGTCCTTGCCATAATGTCTTTGACGTTAACAGAATTACATCAAAGATGTAAATCCCAAGGGATGGAAATCAAATTAAGGGCTGTGTGCTTATGAAGTGAAGGCTTAGTTAGCTATGGAGAAGGGGGAGGGTCCAAAAGGGTGAATTTGAGGTCCATCTCAAGGACTGAGTCTTTCTAAAGCAGTGCAGTGGTAGTTTAAGCAGCTGCTGAGGAGAGGGGAAAGGAGATAATTCTGAGAGAAAGCCTCTGGTTGATTTTGGACCCTGGTACATAATCCTATTGTTGCTGGCTGTGTAAGTTCCAAACACTATCACTAGAGTGTTGTAAAAAGCTCATTATTTGGGAGAATTTTAATGCAGAAAATTGGTTTTCTTTGTCATGAATATTTATATTACATTAAGTCTTTTTAATTTATTAAATGTTCAGAGCTTTTCTCCTGTGTCAGTGACCAGGTGACTTCCAAAATCTGGACTCCTAGGAGAACACAGCATTTAGATACAGCAAAGCAGGAGAGAGGGAGAAAAGCAGTGTATTATGTTGTATGTATGGCTGAACCTCTTTGAACAAAGAGCTGGTTATTCAAGATGTTATTAAGGTGCAAATCCATGTATGTACTGCTGCTGGACATGCCTGCACTGTGAAGACTCCTATGTGCAGTCCTCCTAGCATGGTGCAACATTTATTGACCTGAGAGATGTAGGGCCCATGGTGGCCAAGAGCAGAGAAGTCAAAAGTCTCTGTTTTCTTCCCTGTGCTGAAAATAGCATGATGGAGTGATTTAAATGTTGAAGTGGGGGTTGAGACACTTGTTTCTATGTAATTCTCTGTCTTCAGTGTCTGATAGTGGTAAGGACTCCAATGGGACGTTTCCCACATGGGTGAACATTTCTGCTTCTCCATGCCTATCATTATTAATACATATTTATATCCCATTAGCTTCTAGGTGAGCTATTACAAGAAGAAATAAAAAGGTAACTATCACAGAGTCAGACCTTCAAATAACCTTCAATCCCTGATCCTGCATCCTGTTTCAGAGAGTGGAAGGAAAAGAGAATGATAAAGTCTATCTGAGTGATCTGTTCCTTGGGATCTCCTCTCAGATACCACAGCTGGTAGTTCAGGGATTTCCTGAGCTGCATCTTGAGATTGTTGACTACACCACTTGTTTTCCACAGATATCTCTTCCATCAGCAGGGGAGTAACAGCACAGTTGTAAAAACATGGTACTTTCCTTGGTCTGAGTTGTTACCTGTGATCCTGTGATGTCTGTCACAGATACTTGGTACTTGTAGGAGAAATTCACCTCAGCCTGAATATTAAATTTAGTTTTCTAAAAGCTGAGCTAGACACCCTAGACTGCCTTTACAGGGAGGAGGGAGGATGTGAAAGGTGGGGACAGAAACAGGTGTCTTCAGCCTTTCACCTACGTCCGAGACACGTAAGCCAAGATGAGATGCATTGCTATCTGAGGGTACATATCTATCTCTGTTGACAATAAATGGAGTCTCAAATCCTACAGTCAGCCTTCAAAGGCAGTGCCAGTGAAGCCAGGTTGTTCAGCACTCATGAAAATAGATATTTCTGCACCATGCCTAGCTAAGCCAACTTCACTGCTACAGGTTGCTTACCTGGCTTCAAAGCCTTACTAGAAAGATTTTAGGAAGAAAATACTTTTTCTGAAACACCACCTCTGACTCAGCAAGAGCCACAGAGGATTTGAGTCAGGAAGGGTGCTCTGAGGAAGGTTCAAAACATGTTTGCAGTGTCCTTAATGTCCCTTGAAATCTGCTCGTTATGGATGCCAACACAACTGAACTTGTGGTCTGACCCAGACACTGGTGTTCCTTTGCTCATATCTGGAAGGTTAAGGAGGGACATAAGGATACTGTTCCATAGCTCTTAGCAGGAATGACTTCTTGATCAATTCCAATATATTAAAAAATGGGTTTCTTTTATGATTTTGTAGGAAAAGGGCACTCATAATTTTACATGTAGTAGAGTCTGCTGTTTGATTTTCTTTTCTTTTTTTTTTATAGGGTAGGACAGGAGGTATGAAAAAATTTTGTCTAACTGTTTTCTGAGGAAAAAAAAAAAGACCAAGAAAAAGGAAAAAATAAAATTTAAAAAAAAATAAGCCAACTGCTCTGAATTCTGGGAATTCCAGGGCTACTGTCATGGATCTTGGATTGGAAAAATGTGGGGAATCCCTGCTATTCAGGAAAATCCCCTACTTCAAAGCCATTTTCTGGTGCCACTAAAGATGCCTGGAGCATCAGAGCTGCCAAGAGCTCAGCTGCTTCCTGGCAAAATATTGATGAGGCCAGGGAGACAGGAGTGTTTTCACCAGCAAGTCTTCTGGCTGCTCAGAGGACTTCTGTTCAAGTAAGACACTCCCAGAATGTTCTCAACTTTGGAACATTTTCTTCTTACCTGCCCCAGAGGTCACAGATACACTGGAGAAGTCAGGCAAACAGTAGGAGGAAAGATGAGTCCCAGGAAAGGGGAGGAACTTGCCTTGGGTTACACAGTGAAACTCAGGATTTAAGTCAGGAGTAGAACCCTGAACCCAGATTAAGTACAAATACAGCACCTTGTTCACTATCCCTCTTCACTCCACCAAAACAGCCTTGTGGTTGACTTAAGGCAAAAAGGAGCAACAGTTCCCCTTTGAAAACATTTCAGCTCCCCACACCTTTTGTAAGATACTTACCTTTTGTAAATTCTCTGTTTTTCTTTTTAAGATATGGTTTATTATCACTGTTCTTCCCCCACTGTTATCCTTTATTTTTTCCATGCTACTTTTCATGACTCCATTCACTGAGGCAGACTCCAAACCTCTCCTCTAACGTTAGCACATAAAATCATTTCCCTTGTGAGGAAGATGGGAACATTCAGTTATTCTAGCTAGGAAAAAAAAAAAAAACCAAAAAAAAAACAGTGGGAACTGCATGGATTTCTTTTTCTTTTTCTTCCTTTTGTTGTTTTCTTTCTCCTCCGGCTGGTTAGTTCTGCTGACGTCAAATTGTCCAGTGTTTAGTTTTTTAGTGGAAAAATTGGTTGTTTGCTCTTCATCAGCATCAGTTTGGAATCCATCTCTCTCAATGGATCCTCATGGATCCTCAGCCATCACAGCAACAGGTTTGTTCTGATGATGCTTACACCTTGCAGTGCAGTCTGGCACTGGAGCTACACAAGGCTCATTGGGAGATGCAAAATATCATGATGGGTGTTAGGTAGCATTGTGCCAAGTTGAATCAAGAAGTGTTAGAAGTGTCCAGAAGAGCAAACTCCTTCAGAGACAGAATCAACAGCTCTTAGGAAGAAAGAAGGGCAAAGTCTAATCCAGACTTCTAATTGTTGCCTTAGTAATGAGATATGAAAATCATTAAAAACAATTTTGCATCCTTGGAAGTTATTTGTGTTCCAGATGGGAAAGGGGAATGTAACTATTTTTTTTTTTTTTATTAGGCAAGGGACTGACATCTTGGATATAAGACAGATTCTCTTCATATGCAAGGTAGTGGCTCAGCCATGTTTCACTGAGAATTTTTTCTTAACCTACTGGAAAGGGACCATACAGGCTCAGTAGCACATGTTATTTTTGGCTTCCTTACTGAGGTAGCCTCCTACCTTGGGTCAATGTCTTCAGAGCTGTCATTCCTTAAGTTTTTTATTTAATTTTTCTGGACATGTCTTCACTATCTGCTAACAGTGGCCTCAAGACTGTGCTTGCCTCCTGCCCACATGCTAAGGCTTTGGCCATGGCTTCTTGGATGCTGGAGGGCATCCTTCCAGGTAGGTTTAACTCTGCCAGCTGGATAGAACAGGACTCGGCCTGCCCGCGGAGGCGGTCTGCAGGCAGGCTGGAGGCATCTGCAGGGAGCCCAGGGCTCAGGGCATGGGTGGGACTCAGCAGAATAAGTACTGTGGCCAGTTTCTCTCTTCAGGGGCTGAGAAGCCTGAAAAGGTGATGATTTTGTCCCAGAGTGAGAGTGGCATTCATGCAAAGTAATAAAATCTTGTAGAATGTCTCTTGACACAGAGTTTGCTTGTCAGGCCATTCCTGAGAAATGTGATAGCTTCTATAAAATAGTGGTCAAGACCACAAACTGCTAAATAGATGTAGTTGAGGGACCATCTTTAAAAGGTCAGCTTCCCAATGAACTCAAGGTGGAAGAAAAGACAGGTTCCTCTGTTTCTGAAAGTCCCACTCACCTTCATCTTTTTCCTTGTGTGCAAATGGGCTCATGATCTTTTAGCTAGAAAACTCTCCTCGTTTCTTTCTTTACAACACACCTGAAGCCAGAACAAGCTTTTGGTCTAAGTTGCTGGTATCTTTTGGTGACAAAGAACAGTACTCTGGAGGTGAAGGAATGCTGGCCTTTTTCCATGCCCAGCTGAGATAAATCACCTATTCCTTGAGGAAACCAGTGTCTCATTGCAAAAATTTGTGCGTTACATGAATACAAAAATCCTTTGTGGAAAAAAATGTTGTTCGTAGTAAAAGGTACTGCATTTAACTCAGTTCATCCCATATCTCAGAGATTGTGAAATAAATAATAAAGGTAATTCTAGCAGCCTTGAAATGATTTTTTAGCACTCATACTAGTCTAGCATCTTCACTGCACTGTGAAATATACCCTTCACAAATTACTCAAATAACTGCATGTTCCCTGTGCACTCAAAGTGATCTCCTCTGGCAGCTCACTGTTTGAGAATTTGTAAAAAAATCCACCTGGGATTTTGAAAATACCTCATTCCATCTTTCTGGACTGGCTGCAATGTCTGTATCCCTCTGACCATTTTTGATTGTACATACTAGAAACTCCTATATTAGGTTGTTCAGATCTTTTCAGATCTGTTAACCCAGTAACATCATAAATTTAGAATAGGAGGTGAGAGCTTTCCCTTCTTTTTCAGCAAAAATTCATCTCTCCAAGGCACTGGGCCATGAACCTGCTGATTGAAAGAATCCTGTAAAATGGAAAGGTAAAGTAACTTTATTTATCTGATGGTACAAAGGGATTTCTTAATTTAGGGAACTTGAGTGTGTCTTGGCCAGTTCCAGATTGTAGACATGACTATATGCAGTGTCCCACCTTTGTGTGGGCTGGGATGGACAGTGGCTGCCAGGAAGCATGCAAAGTCCAGCAGCCCCTGTGGCCAAAAGGATGAGGATAAGTCCTGAAGGAGTTATCCTGAGGATAATCCTGAAGGTCCACTGGTGGCTTCCAAGTGTGATCATCAGATCAGAGCTTCCCACTGCTGCTGACTGGATGTCCAGAGGAAACAGGGAAGAGTTTCTCTGTATGTGCTACATTTCCTAGAGTCCTGAACTAATATTTACCTTAGGCCTCTTGTAGGTAGGGTACTGGGCTGACTGAAAAAATGCTCTTTTGTGCAACCAACCTGTGCTTTTCTGCAGCTAAACACAGCCTGGCCTTTGGGGCTGTGACATGTACTACCACCTCTAGGTGTTTTTGTGTGGCATTCCAAAACAGGTACTGATGTCCTGCTGCTGGAATGATCAGACTATCCAGAGATACAGAAAGCCTTTTCCAATTCTTCTGTATTTCTTTATATTTTTAGTCTGCAGTTTGTGTTTGGCCATGTAAAGGGTGGTGTTCTAAGAAATCCATGAAGGCAGTAAAGGTATAAATGCTTCTGTCAGTGTGCCTGGTCCCCATAAAGCAATATCCACACATAATCCTGCTGTAGCTGATTCCCACCAATGTATAGTGCTGGTAGAACCAAATCCCTCTAAGGATATTTGTACAGAGTGAATTGTGACTGTAGTCCAGATTATGCTCCTTAATTATTTACAGCCAATAGGGCACATGACCACATTTGCCATACTTGCAGAGATATCTCCAAAGCTTGCATTGGGCCAAGCTGTCCAAGGTTGACTTGGCTTTTTTTTCCTTCCTTCTTTCTCACTCAGGCATCACTCCCAATGACTTCAAGACAAGAGCTGCCCATTGTTCCTGATTTTCATTAATCAAGCTAAAATCAGATACAGACCTAAGGCAGTTTCCTCACTTATTGAAGGAGTGAAAACTAAGTACTTAGATAAGAATTTCTATGTTGATTTGTGCTATCTTCCAGTTTATTTGCATGCACTACCTGTTAACTGCAATCTTCAAATGGTCTAAAACATCACAGAAACTGGAACACATAGGTGTCTAGGTTCCTATGAACATATGATACTCTTTTGCAAAATCCCTTCCACCCTCTGAGCATCCACCCATACTTCAAAGTAAGATGTAAATTCTGGGGCCAAGGCATTACACCAAAAATTTGGCAAAATCCATCCTGCAGCAAATCCTGACATTTCAATGTTTGTTTTCATCCCACTTTGGAACAAAGAGCTGAAATGTCAAGACTTTTTCTCTGGGTGGAAATTTTGGGAAAATAAAATAAAATTAAAAAAAAAACCCAAAAACCTTTTTTCTTTTTCTGGCAAAGTCATAGCATTTTGCCTGACATTTTCAAGCAAAACAAAATATTTCACCATTCCTGAAATCAAAATGTTTTCTTGTGGTGTGTCAAAATGACCCCAAAATGCTCTATTTCAGGTCACTTCTGAGCTTTTCGCTTGTATTGCAGCCTTCTGGGACATGTAGTTTGGAAGTTTTTTCTTTGCAGGCTCCATGTCTGGACTGTGTGAAAACTCAGAAAACCCATATAGATAATCATCCTTGCACAGGGCAAAGAGAGAAACATCTGCATTGCATTATAGGATAACAAAGACTGTCCCATCTACTGAGAAAACGTCCTCAACTGTAACCCTGCACTGTAACTGGAAAGTAATTCATTATTGCATTGAACTCGTCTGACTCAAAGAATTTTGAGCCAATTCAGAAATAAAACCTTCTGTCTCAGGTCAGTGGGTGGTTTTGTTGGGTTTTTTGGTTTTTTGTGGGTTTTTTTGTTGTTGGTTTTTTTTTTGTTTTTTTTTGTTTGTTTGGTTTTTTTGGTTTTTTTGTTTTGTTTTGTTTTGTTTTTTTGGTGGTTTTTTGTTGTTGTTTTTTGGGTTTTTTTGTTTAGGTTTTGTTTTTTTGGTTTTTTTTTTTTTTTCCTCTGGGGTATAGGGATTTTCCTCTGATTCACCTAGCATTGTAGCAAAATAGCACTATATCTGCACAGACTGGTTTCCCTTTGAGTTTTTATTTAAAAACTACACATCTGCTTAAATCTAGGAAGGAAGGGAAAATTGATAATCCTGGTCTTTTCTTGATGCTCAGAGCAGGAGGCAGAGTTTTAGGTCGCTCCTTGTTTTGGCATTTTCAGTAGGAAATTAGGGCAATTTGTTAATCTTGTTTTTTATTCTGCTTTAGCCTACCTACTTCTAAGTGGAACCTGGGATGAGGTAAGTCCTACTTGATTGCTGCTACACCTAAATATATGTGGATTTATTTTTAAAGAGGCTGCTCACCATCACATATAAATGTTGGCCCAATCTGGGCATGAAAGTTCTCGTCTTAGGGTTTGTGCTGTTTCCTCTTTGTGACATCTATCAGACACTCACCACTTTTTCTGCTCAGATCTACCTTCCTTGTTTTCATGATCTTCAATGAGAAGACAACTTGTGGTTACCTTAGCATGAAAGTATCAAAAGAAATATCAAAGTAGTCTTGGCTATATCTCTCTTCAGAGTTCATAAATTATTGCCTTGAAATTTGGAGCACTCACTGTGCTTTCATTTTGAGCATTGCCTAATTGTAGCTGCCACTCTCTGTAAGGTCTTCTCCCTGTGGACTGATAAAATTCCCTTAGGGAATCAAGAATAATAGTGCAAACTAGTAAAGATTATACACCAGAGAAGATTCCCTTACTGCAGGGTAAGGCTCTTCAATGGGCTACTGCTGTGTTACAGATTTTAAAATTTGGGTAAGCCTCCTGTGCAAGAGCTCTCACTCTGCTTTGAACTTCTGCTTTAATACCCAGATTCATCCTGTCTAATTTCAAGTACTTAGAGCCCTGCCTCTGCAGCCTATGAGTAGAATAATAGGAACAGAATTGTTTAGGTTGAAAGACCTTTAAGATCATTAAATCCAATAATGAACCCAATACTGCCAAGTCCATCACTAAACTACATCCCCAAGTGCCAGATCTATACAGGTTTTAAATACCTTCAAGAATGGTGGCTGCATCACTTCCTTGGGCAACCTGTTCCAGTGCTCAACAACACTTTTGATGGAGCATTTTTTCCCAGTATCTGATGTAAACCTCCCCTCATGCAACTTGAGGCCATTTTCTCCTGTCCTATCACATCTTGTGAGAAGAGACTCATGCCCACCTGGCTACATCCTCCTTTCAGGTAGTTGCAGAGAGTGATAAGGTCCTCCCTGAGCCTCCTCTTCTCCAGGATAAACAGCCTCATCTCCCTCAACCATTCCTCACAGGACTTGTGCTGCAGACCCTTCACCAGCCTCATTGCCCTTCTCTGGACACACTTCAATCCCACAATGTTTTTCTCACAATGAGAGGCCCCAGACTGAGCACCAGATTGAGGTATGGCCTTGCCAGAGCTGAGTGCAGGCAGAGCATCACTGCCCTTGTCCTGCTGGGCACACCATAAAGACAAGGTTCCTCAAAGAATGCTTGAGGTCTTAGCTGTGATGAACCTTCCTCAACTGACTGTGGAGGGAGTTTCAACAGACTTACCCCTATTTCTGCACTTTTGTTAGGAGCTTGGAGATAGATGGGAGAAACAGAAGCATCTGTGCCTCCTTGAGACTTCCCAGGTGTATAGGTGTCAGCTGGCTGAGAGGCACAGAAGTACAGCTGGTGTGTGTTGTCTCAGTAGTACAATACAATCCTAAAACCCAGGGTAAAAAGCCATTAATGTGTTACATGTATTTTTAAATGCTGAATCTTCATTAAACTCATTCATATCATATTTGTCAAATTATGGCCACACGCTTTGGTTGACAACAGGGTATGATTGCATCTTTTGCCACAGAGTGCAAGTCAGACCCTGCTAACAGATGTATCATAATCTGCTGAGGCAAAACCTGAGGAAAAATCCACAGTAGTAATTCAGACAAATGCTGTTCTGACCTTTCCCACTCTTTGAATATTGCCAGCCACGGAATATGAGTTTTTAGCAAAGAAATGAATGGGTCGTATCTTTCTACACATATGGAGATCACCTAATACACCACGTGTGATAGCAGGGTAACAGTAGCAGCAGGAATAATCTCATACTTCCACTACCCAGTATTCCCTTGGGCTCTGAGCTGATAACTAGTCCTCTTCTGGCAGCATAATACTGCAGAATCTGTGTGAAGTGAGCACAGGCCCTATTTTGGGAGATTCTGGTTGCATGTCTGTACTTCCATTTCATTTGCAGCTGACCTTTTATGAGTTAAACACCAGTAAACAAGAGGTTAAGGTACAAGTGGTGGTGTGAGGAGTTTCAAGCAGATTCCTTCTTTGATACAGCAATGATTTTGCTGGAGGTGAGTTGTAGGGGACAGAGCAGGTAACACAGCCAGTTTGATGACATGTAAATAATACCTAATGACCACAAAATAGACATTTCCATGAGATCATAGTCTCACACATACTCATTATAAGGAAGAATTTGGGCAGGAGATCAC
>VZRH01000233.1:330287-357830 GCA_013397555.1 Urocynchramus pylzowi | reverse complement strand
CCCCCCCCCCCCCGCCTTCTCTGGCATCAGTTCTGAAACACGACAGGGGTATTGCAAAATGTTTTGTGTGTTCGCAGCAAAATTGGCACTGATTTTTCAGAGATTGTCCAATATACAATACTCTGCTACTGCAAAGGGATTCACGTGTACCTCTTCAGCAGGAAACATTCCTGGACATCCTTTTTTTTTGGTCAAATGTGCTGTAATTTTGGTAGGATTTCAGTTCAGTTTCCAGTGAAATAAATAGATGGTAATTCCCAGGAGAGCTGCTCATGAATGCAACATGGTCAAGACCTTAAAGTGCCCACAGTGTATGAAGTCAACGAATCTTCATGAATCTTGTGGCTTTTTCAGATCTGTCAGCCATGTGGAATAAATATTAACAAATACTTGAAAATGAAAAAAAACCCTAAAAATATCAAATATTTAAAAGTACTGAATGTTTCCTGGCAAAAATGTGCCTCTGTCCTGCAGACAATATTGTCAGAACACATTCATCTGCCTAACTGGCTCTCACTGCTTGTTCTGTGTAGGACAGGCAGACACTAAATTCATCACTGCAAAATAATGTCAAATCCAAGGAAATCATAAAGGTGCTCTTCCAAGTTGATCTGTTGCTCTGATCAGGAAATCCTGTTCTAAGACTCCAGAAAAGAGGAATGATTTCTAAGAACTGTCAAGATTTCTTCCCAGTATCATGGCTGAGATTTTATTCCCTGGGGACATCAGCCTTCGTGAGCAAATATGGTCCAGGATTTTACCTAAAGGGAAAGAGGAGTGTTGTTCCCAATTTCTATAAGTTATATCCTCTCATTTATATCCTGACACAGGAGAGACTTCATAACAAGTGTCAATCTGGAGGGAAAGTATTAGGATGTATTCACAGATCCTTATGGATTATCTTCACCACAGAGAAGAGAAATAACATGGATACAGGATATATTATAAAAGAAACCCCTGTTTCTTTAGCCTTGTGTTTCTTTATGACCCTCTGAAAACAGAGCTTCTTTTTAAGGTCATTTGCCTTGCCATAAAGAACCTGGCTTTCCTAAACGCCTCATGGAACTACTGCATAACCTGCATAACTAGTAGTTCTAATTATGCAGACCATAAGGATTTAATTAAAAAATCAAGTTGCATTACTTGCTCCAAAGAGCTTTCTTCAACCCAGAGGATGCAAATTCTCCATCCCATTGTTTTCCCCTTCCCTAGTATCCATTAACCAAGAGAAACACAGTGGGGATGACCCCACAGCAGCACCACGTTACCTGGGGTGGGGTTGGCTGAGATCTCTTTACTTCTTAATAACTTTGTGGAAAATTGACAGAGAATATTGCTTTAATTCTTCCAGGGTTCCAAGATGAAGTGTGGTTGTCTTAACATATCCACCTTCTGTAATTAGCTCTCTTGCACATTTGACTTAAAAGACACTTATTTTAGAGAAACTAGCAAAGAAAGAATGGAAACATGGGGAGCAGAAGGGTTTCATCATCTTTTTTTTTTTGTTTTATGTTTATCTAAGGCTAGCTTTGTTTCTTTTTGTAGCTGATAGCTGCACTCTGAGCTACCCAAATGGCAACTGGAATCAGGGTTGTCAGATGACCATTTCTCTGCCTTAAACTCTGAGGTGCTTAATTATATTGTGTAGCCAAAGTTGAGTGGGTTGCCTCCTGCCACACTGGTATCCTTTGCATTAGGACAAGTGTGTCTTTCTACAAGGGCATTCAACTTAATTCATTAATGAAATGGCGTATTAATGAGGACAGAAATGTAAATGATACCCACCCTAGGGCCTTTCTCACATGTTATTTTGTGAAAACCAACACGTTCCCTGCTGACTTTCATTCTGTGGTTAGGAACAAGTGTGTGAGCTGCTCTAAAGAGGATTCTGGGGAAGTAGCCATCATTCCTGGATTCAGATGATTGGAAGCCGACTGATGTTGCGGTAACTTTGGTATCACTTGAGGAATTGTTGTATGCAGAGATGAGTCATATTATTGGTGGAGCAGAACCTGACCCTAGGGCCTGCAAGCAGTGGGAAGAACAACCATTGCACCACCCTCTAATAGCACACAGACCCAGGCAAGAGCACTGGCCAGCCAAAATAAATTAATTGCATCATCTAGTGGATATTGTGCTATATCAAAGCCTCCTTCTCCCTTTAATAAGTGTAGTAAAAATGTCTCCGTTAATTGCTTTCACTTCAATTAGACAGCTTGTGCCTTCCAAGCCTGCTGAGGACAAGGGATGGTGTGAAGAGAGATTTCAGAAGCACTAGCAAAGTGAATTCCTTGCACCCTGAAGTTGCAGGAACTTTGTGTTTACCAGAGATGGCTGAAGTGTACCCAAGATTTTCTAAGCTTTTGGTGTTTTGCTTTCTTTATCTTTGTCATTCTAGCGACTGCTGTTCAGTAACATGTGAATAAGAATCATGTGAATATGATGGAAATTTGGACATGACAGAAATCCCTCTTCCAACACTGATATGTTCCAGGATGGAGAGCCCACAGCATCATTTAATCTCCCAAGGAGAGAAAAGTAACACACAAAAAGGAACTATTGGAATTCAGGGCATTTGGCCCTCAGCCAGATGATTTTTAACAAACAAATAATGAACAAGAGGGAGAGAACGTGCCTAGGGTGAACTGAGAAATTAGTGCTAAGCCATCTTGGCATCAGCAGGAGCATGCAGCAAGGCAAGAAAGCTAGAAGCACTGAAAGGCAAAAGGCTGCAAAATACAGTGAAGATGGAGGTTCTGGTGCAGGGACAAATGTAGAGCTCTTGAGAAGTGGAGAGGTAAAGGAGCAGGGAAGACAATCTTCTCCTGGGAAATCTGTCTAATCCTCCACTCCAAAACCTTCAGAATATGGTTGAATCGTGCCACTGCTCATGATATTTACCCTACAGATTTCTTGTATGCCTCTCATAAATCCTTGTTTAGACTTTGATCCACCCAGCAACTTTTTCCATTTTTTACTTCATCACCCCTTTCCCAGCTGTCCTCCACCCCACCCAGTCTACTGGCTTGTCTTGCAGCTTCCACACACCCCTATACTTCCTTCAGAAGGCTTTGTGTCTGCCTTGAATGAAGATCTCTGATCCTCTCTTTCCAGTCCTGAGACCCAGCTTATTCTACTGACATCTCTGGTGGCTTCCTTCTTACTCACATGTTAGAAGCTCACAAAGTTTTGTTCTTAAAGAGATGAGATATTAGGGTGTGAGATGAACACAGCTGAATTCATATTTAAGACCATATTTTTATGCTCAGTAGGGAATATGATATTGCTGACCATGTATAATGATGTCACAGAACTAGACACACTCCTGAAGTTCACACTGGACTGTGACTGGCACAGTTGGAGAGTTAAAGTACCAATGACTTGAAGAGCAGCCAATTCTATCAGTGTTGGCTACAAATAAAAGAATCCCATGCTTTGGGAGGCCTGGGCCAAGGGACTGAGAGACCTTCACTGTCATGTGTGAGGCTAAACTGTCTCATTGTTTTGGCATATTGGTATTCTCCTCCCAGACTAATTTCTCATTCTCCTTATGTCTTGAAACAATGTCCTCCCTCTGTTGGGCCAAATAAGATCCTCCTCCAAGTTTTTTCTTCTAGACCTTTCAGCATTTGGTTGTTTTAGACCCCTGTGCAATCTCAGCTGGCATGCCTTTTGAATACAATAGGATGTACCAGGTGCACACATTCGGTTTCCATTAACATAGTGCCAGTAGCAAGTCTCTTCTTGCATGGTTCCAGTGGGAAACAGATGTAAGATGAACTGCAGAAGAATCCTGCTGTGATGGAATCAGCTAGGTCAGACACCCAGGACAATACCATCTGCCTCACTCAGAGACCAACAGTTGTGGGCATCAGCATGTGAATCCCTGGGAGCACAAAAGAGCAGATGCTTCAAACCCTTTGAGGTTGACCCATTGCTGAGCAACGTTCCTAGTGTTTGGCTCTGCCTCAAGACAAGCCTTGAGTTTCATGCATTTATAAGGGCAGAAGTCAGCTCTGATAGAATCAGAATGGGTCGCCTGAAATGAAAGCTCAGCATTGGGTGTGTAGTAAAAAACATGCCAGATGTCCAACTGGGCAAAACATGAAAGAGGTGTGAGTGGGTAAGAGGCATGAAACAAGCCTTTCCTCGTTGCTTGCTACACAGCTGGTTTAAATGTGTCAATACAGGTATTGCAGGGATTTTGCAACTCTCCTCTTATCCTGGTAGGGGCCCTGAGTTTTGGATACACCTGATTCCCATTCAGATGTATGTGTGTTAACCCCTATTGGAGCTGGAACCATATGGTGTGTGATGGATATTGGATTGTCTCAAAACTTCCCAATTAGATTGTCTCAATACTTCTTATTGCAGAAGCAAAGGGAAGGGCCCCTGATCATGGCTGGCTGGCAGACCCAAATTTTGCCATTTGCCTCTGTGACCATGATAAGTGCAAGCAGCTTTTCACAAGTAGAACATGAATTATATAGCACACTAGCAGATATATAGGTAAGTAAATGTGGATTTATATAACTTATTTCCACATGTCATGAAATGATAGTGGAAATCATACCAAAGGGTAAGACTCTTCTAAATGGAAGTTACACTTATAGAAGCTGGTGAAACCAAAGACCAAACCTGACACACAGGCCTGCGTAGAGTATATTCAGTCAGAGCTATTTGCCCTGTTTGTCTTCTCAGAGCAGTCAGGTAGGGTTCAGCAGGACAATGATGTTAAAACTGGACTTGAAGAACAGGCCCAACAATCATCCTTCCCCCATCCCCCAAAAAGGAAGCCTTTCTCTCAACGGTGCAGAGAGTCTTTTTCTCAAGTGGACAGAGACTCTGCGACGCCAGATGAAATGAATTGCATCATTTGATGGATTTTATCTTCAATCAAAGTGCACCTCTCTCTTTAGCAGAAAAGCTGTAAAAATGTCTTGATTAAACATGAAATCTCCAAGGTGATTCTTTGGACTGAGTAGTGAAACTGTTAGAAAGTGACCTCCGGGTTAACTCCTTTTAGGTTCCTGGCCTTGAAGCTGATAAAAGAATCCTCCATGAGAGCATGGCATTGTTGTTTGAAACCCAGTAAAAAAGAAGATAAACACAGATGCTTTCAAATGTCAGGAGGGAGATGGCAGGTCAGGTGGAGATTGCATGCATGATTTTGAGAGTGGGCGGGTGTTAGTCTTGGAATGGCATTTTCTTATCAGAAAGAAAAAAAGGACATGAGAAATACAGTCCAAGAGGGTTTTCCCCTAGATGGTTCAGGAGTCAAACCACTGCCTTGGTTTACTCACCACAGCTGCTGCTTTTGATACGGCAGGCCTTGAAACATACCAAGCAGATTTTGCCTGCCAGGCTGGGCCAAACCCAAGCACATGAATGAGCCCAAAAGAATTAACTCTGCTTATCCAACACTCATTTTAGAAACATCCAGTCTCCTTCTGCCTTGGAGAGATCCCAGACCTCGGGTATGTTTTAATTCCTCAGAGAGAGGAATCATGGTCACATCACAGCCTTGTGGGCTTGGTCTGAGTGTAGGCAGAGAGGCTCATTCCCTATGGCTGTGACGTGAACAGTTTTAAAATTCATATAAGTACACTGTATTTAGCAAAAGAACACTACAGAAGCTCTTTGCTGAGCTGGACTGGGTTCAGCCAAGCCAGGGAATCCTTCTCCCCAGGGTGGTGGCTCACATCAAATGGAAGAACCACGGCAAGCAGAGCACACAGCGGAATGAAGTGCCCTGACATAGTACTCCAGCTTGTCCTTTCTTTCTGCACAGCCTTTGCTGGCACCTGAACAGCCTTTTAATCACCCAGCAGAAGCATGGTCAACTGAGGGAGTTACTCAAGCTGGAAAAGTTACTGCTCATCCTCCACACCCAATTTGACCATGTGAACACTCCTTGCTCGCCCTACTTTTGAGACAGTCACTCCACTCACCTTCTTGTGAGAGATGTGGGAAGCAGACAGCCTCCAACCAGTGGCTGGGTAAACCTTTGTGTTTGTCTTTTCTCTTTCTATGCTTTTGTCTGGCTTGTATCTGTAAACCATAACTCCTCAGTGTGGGAAGTCTCTCCTGCTAAACACAGATCCCAACACAACAGAGCAGAGTGTAGATATTACTAGAACAGTAATGCTGGTGGTAAAAGCCTGATGAACCCTTTAAAAAAAAGTCTAAGTACCACATCTTTCATCCTAATTGTATTCCTGTCATGCAGTTCTTCAAATTACTCTGCAATTTAATATAATGGCATTCTACACTTTTGGCCTTAAACTGTGAGAATTATGTTGTCACCTGGTATTTACAGGGTGATCCCCTCCTGCAGATGGGTAGACAAATGACCAAGGTCAAAGGTTTGGTTGCTCACCAGCTCTCCAGGGAGTGGTACAAGAAAGGCTGCATCCATGCCTGTAGTCTTTACACCACAGAGAGATCATCTTCTCTGGAGACCACCCATGGTGGGGATATGGGTACAGATGCTGAAAGCTGGCAGTGGCCACATGCAAAGGAGACCCTAATCCTGACAGCCATCTCTCCTCTGGGTTGCAGCCATAGCTTTCCCTCATCAGGCTATTGCTCATCACAGATGATAGAGCAGAGTTTAAACATGTAGCTTAATCCTAAAGAAAAAACCACAACTCCCCCATCTTAAAGAGTGGGGGAAAAGCATGGCAAGGGTCTGCCTGCATGTATTCACAGTTTGCATACAGCACACAATGTCTTTCCTATTTCCAGTGATTGATGGGATGTGGCATTTTTCTCTGCCAGTATCCAGACAAACAGACCTAGCCCCTTGCTTCACTCACCCTCTTCCTCCATGAAGAGGCAGCAGCACTGTCTGACGTAAAATCCTGTAAAGACAAAAGAAAGAACTGAATTCTGCCTCTCCCAGGCTGTGGTTGAGGGGGCGAGACAGGTAAAATGCATCAGGCCACAACATCTGTGAGATTAAATTCCAGCTCTCATCTGCCTTGTAGAGGCTGACCCTGACAATTTCTCTCTGTGCTGGGCTCTCTCTGTGGTTTCTTTATGTGACCAAGCTTTGTTCTACTGTATTTTATTTTACTCTATTCTCTCTCCCATGTTTGCAAATGTTCACAATGAATTGAAGACAGTTCCCCAGCTCAGATTTACAGCTGCACGGAAAGACTGTTCCTATTTATAGTCATCTCAAATTTGTTTCATCTGCCTACACAATCAATTAGCTTCAGCTCCAGCTAATTTTGCAATCAACCCAAGAAAAATGTCTCTGGCATAGTATCTTGTTTTCTCCTTCTTTTCCCTAGAGCTATAAAATCTCTGTACCCATTTCTTATCCAAGTTCTACACCTTAATACAGCACTAGCAGGACTCATCCTCCATGTCTTTTGCTATTTAGAAGCTTCTTCCTGGCTGACTTGACAGAAGAGTATTTACTTTACATGATGGAGACCTTTTTTCCTCTCCAATGGAGGTTTGGAAAGAATACTCCACCGTTTATTTTTCCATCAGCTAATTGCAAATATTGAAAGCGTCTAGACAGGGGGAAAATAGTTTTATAAATCACCAGCAAAAGGAATTTCAATGTTATCTTAAATCCCACACAAATAATTTTTAAAGATGTTCAGTAAATATATATTTGTATATAGAAAAATTAAGCTAACCTGGAACCCAGGTTGAGTTCACATAAGGAATTTATATGTTCAGGGAAGGGAATCACAGAATAAGGAGATTGTAACTGTACCACAAACAAGCAATAAAACACAGCAGAATAAAAGGGAAGGTGTAGTGAAGAACAATGCTGAAGATAGTAATTTGGGGCAACTTTTCAGTTCCTTATTACTGGAGTCTTGAACTTCAGCAAGTCTTTGTCAATCTCACCTGAGCTGGTAGTTCAAGTGGCATAAACTGTAGGCAATTATTCGGAGTCTTTGAACAGAAAGAGATATATGTGCTGGTCCTGGCATCAGAGCATCTATTAGAGTCACAAAATGGAGAGATGTCTCAGTGGTGACAAGACAATTTGAGGGCAAGCTCGCAATTCTACTCACCACAAAACAACCAGCAGGGCTCACCAGGTGTCCTGTAGTGCATATGCTCCTGTATGGTAGGATCAGAAAAGTTTAAATCAGTCCTGGCAGGTGCTACATAAATCTTTACTGTCAAACCTCCAGCTTTGAATGTATTACTCATTCTTATTCTGAGCACTGAAACATATCCTGTGGTTACAGATTTAAGTTGAACTGTAAGCCCAGGACTTTGCACATTTACATCTGTAAGTTGCCTTCCAGAGGGTCATGGACTGAAAGCATTGCCCTTTGGGAGTCCAGTCTCAAAGGATCTCTCAGCTCAGACATGAGATTCCTGTGGGTTTTCAGTAATTTTACATGCCCAAGACAACTTATTTAGAGAAACAAAAATATTGTTTGTCCTTGTGGGTAAACTATTTACTCAGTTCCTTTTAAACTGTCACATCTCTTTCAAAATTTTAGAGGTTTGTTTTGGTTTGGTTTGGTTATGGGTTTTTTAGTTCCTTGCTTAGCAGCAGAGAGATTTTCTTGAGGAGAAAGGCAGGCATGGGTTCTGTACTCAGTGAGGATTTAGGGAAAGGCAAATATGTTTTTTAGACAAATAAACTAAACTCCTTAGAAGGGCAGGAGTCTCAGGATAGCCCCTTTCTCTCTGGGTTACTGTTTGAGCTTGGGAAAAACTGGGGACAATATACCCAGATAAGGTTGGAAAAGAGACTGTGAGAGTATGGAGTACAGGGAACAGAAGGTGGGGGGTGTTAACAGCATACAAGAAAAGGTTTAAAACAATGAAACTTTTCATTGATGGTCTAATGCAGTCCCCAGTAATCCATCCAGGATGCATCTGCCTGTTTTGGCATCTTGTCTCTCAGTTCCTGTCAGTGAACTGTGAGACAAGACACTGAACTGTGGTCCACATGTGAATGATATTTTTTCCTTAAGTTTTGATAGTTGCAGCCTGCAAATGTTTTAGGAATTGTTTAGTTTGTTTGTCTAAAAAACATATTTGCCTTTCCTTTCCCTGACAGAAATGCTCTGATACTTTATGGAACTGGCAATCTGTTCAACTTCCCTGGAATCAGGATCACATTCTTTCCACATCCTGCAAAGCTCTGCCTTTACTATGTATCACTGCTAAATACTGCTGTAGGAACTACAATTTCTTTAACTTCTTCTTCTTCTTCTTCTTCATGATAACCAGGAGCAAACACATTTTATTCCCCAGCTCTGCAAACTTCCAGGAGTAGCCATCACTCAAGACATCTGCAATTCCTTCTGGCTTCTATTGCAAGAAATGACAACTCATGTGCAGCCCTTTAAATACTTGATTCCTGGTGAAAGTTGATATTAACCTTAGTACCAATAATGAATGAGACATGAGTTTCTAGCCTTTGAGAAAAGCCATATTAGAATGCAGGTTATGCCTGAACACGTGGCTGTAGAACATCTTGTACTGTTGGGGTATTTTCTGTCTGCATGGAGAAAGAAGGAATTGTGCTGAGATGTGAGGATCACTCCTAGCCCAGCTTGGGCTGCTGCTAGATTTGGAATTTAAGACCACATGTGAATGAATGGAAGAAATCATTCAGGCTGGAGGAAGCAACAGGAGTCAGTGGGGACTTTGTGACATTTTTGTAGGAGGACAAGAGGTGTTGGCTGTTGCTTTCCTGATGGTGAGCTGGTAATTTGGCTGCTGGTCCCACTTCTGTGACATTGTGTTTACAGAGGTTGCTATAGGAGTACAGCAAGTTCCTTTGAGCTACAATTGCTTCAGATCAGCCACTAAGGCAGATTAGAAAGGGTGTGGTAGATAGACTCCCTGGCTAACATCTGTGGAGGGTGGAAGAAGTTAGAAGCAACATTTTCTGCTTTGCATCTCAAAGTTGTTTCCAAGCACCATTCCACTGAATCTGGATGTCTTCCACCCCCTCAATCCCGGCTGTTCACTCCCCTTGAACTTCTCCATGATAGGAAAGAAATACATTCTAAAGAAGAAGACAAAGGGCTCAGATCATGGGCCTCAACAGCAGTGCTTGTGAGACACAGGAGCAATGTGCTATGGTTCAGAGGCTGGACTGAGCCACCAGGATTGTGTGGTGCCACAGAGGTTCTTACAGCTGATGTATCCAATACCATCTGTCTAACCAAACTTCAGGCTCAGCCTCTAGTAGCCTCTGAACCCTGTTTTTCCTCTACCTCCCACTTCATCTTGCATTTGCAGTTAAACAAATTCTACTGAAGTCAGCTGTAAAAGCTGGGGATGAGATGTAGAACTCTATTTTATTGTCTTGCTCAGGATAATTGTCTTGCTCACAGCCTTCAGGTCTTTTCTTAACTATTTGTATGGCCATGGACATTATCAGACACAAAACATTTGGGAGGGATCCATTGGCTTTAACCAAAAGACCAATCTGGCTAAACATCTTCCTAATCCACAAGGCCAAATGAAGTTGTTTCTGGCCTGGTGGTAGAAGAAGTTGGTGAAAAGGCTCTCCATTACTGTGCACATAATCCTTGCTGGTTTGCAATAAAAATCTTTCGTGTTGGTTTTCCTTGATCATTCTCCAAGTTCAGTCCAGCTCAGAGAAATTTGCCATCTCTGGAATCTGTCTTCTGAAGCAATCCCAATTTCTGGGTTTAGTAAATTTAAAAACCTACCCATGAAGTTTGTGAGGCTGCATTATTTCAAAGTATGTTGTGTGGCTTTCCACTGTCTAAACCAGTCAGTCACTTTCTTTCAAGAGGAGGAGGGGGGAAAAAGTCAGGTGAAGTGATGTTAAGTCACCTGAGACCAGGATGTCTTTGGCTGATGAGTCTTCATTGACCTTGGCTTGCATAATGAAAGAATTCTGTAAAGAATTATGCTGAGGTTTCTGAACTACCTTTGTGTTTAGAAACTCAAAGTACATTTTAAAATATATTAGGAAACTAAAGCACACTTACCACAAGGGCTGAAGATGTGCTTTAAAACCCTGGTTAGTTTGCTAAAGTGGTATCTTCTGGGTCCTTCAATTTCCCACATAGATTGATCTTGACAGAACATTCTGCTTCACCTCCTGCTCTGTAGTATGATGAGCATTTATCTCTGCTGGACAAGAGGGATTGCTTCCCACACTGAGGAAAACTGCATGATCCTTACAGACAATGTTTCAGGATGAAGTTGCAGCTACCTCCACAGAACTTCATATCTGCCTAACTCCACCCATGTTCAGGACACAGAACAGAGTGGTTTGGAAGACAGTAAGAGTGCTTTGGTGGAAAAGTTGCAAAGGATCATGGCTAGTTCCTCTTCCACTCCCACAGCCTGCTCATTTTCTTGTGTGGCTTGTAGAAGTTCTGGTCTTAGGTGAGATAGTGGCCCCTAAGTGCAGGGATTTGTTTCTGGCATTTCTGTATTTCCCTCTATTTCAAATGTCACCATAATGAGCTTGAGACATCTGCCTTACGAGAGAAATTTCCACTTGATGGCCATCCAGAAAGGAAGAAAGGAGTCAGTCAGACCTTTTCCAATTATGCTTACCAAGGTGGGTGGATCTGCTCTCAGCTCAGTCATGTGCCTGAGGAAGACCATGTGACAGAATTTTAATAATAATATATAACAATAATAATAATTATAATGAATAATCCTATAAAAATTAGAAAATCCATGGCCTACTACAGACTGTGGCAAGGTGAGAGAAACTTTCCACAAAGGCCTCAGGACCATTGGGAATTCTGTCAGCTCTACTACAACAGGCTAAGCAGGAAGGAGGGATAATGAGCTCCGTTTTCCCAGAAGGGATTTTTTACATACCTCCATCATTTCTTTCAAGGCTTTCTTTGCCCTGCCTGGTGAAGGCACTGGAGATGGGCCAGGTGCCCTCTGTGTCCCTGGATGTGAATCAATCAGGGGCAGGGGGGAGACGAAACTGCAGCCCAAGCAAAGCTGCCAATGCACTAACCTGAGCTGCTGGTGTCAGCCCTGAGGACGAAGGTTATCCTTCTAGTGTTTGATGCCAACTGGCACAGCTTCCCTCTTCTTCCTTCACACAAGTGTTGCCTCCTTCCCCCTCCCTCTCCACAATATTTTGCCTTTGAAGTCACTTCATCAAGAAATTCTTCCTCTGTCAGAATTAATCTTCCACCTGCCAGGCCATGAATAGTCACCTTTTTGTATGTCTGCAGCTTGTTGCCAAATAAAAGGAGCAGAAAATAAAGGGTAAGCCTGGAAGAGATAAATGGTACAAAGTAACACAAAGAAGTCCTACCAATAAATTTAACCCTAAAGTAACACAAGGTATTTGTCCCTCCTGGTCCCACAGTCCCACACATAGCTTCCTTTAACTTGGTTAGATTTCAGAAAGGTCTCCAAGCTGTAATCCTCCGTGGCCAGAAGCCTACAGAGGAATTTTCTGCTGTCTAAATCTTTTCTGCTGTTAGAGCAAATGCCCAGGTTCCTGACACTTAAAGAAACCTGAATATATATTTTCTAAAAATAGAAAATTGGGGTCTGGGTCTGAACCAGGATCTTAGCTGTCCAGTGGGATGTCTTTCTCAGTCCTCTGCAGGGAAGCTGATCTATCATTCCTAGACATCTCTGATATTCATTAGGATTCAGACTAACTATTATTGACTTGAAAAATCTGTTCCCATTATGCTGAACAATCTGAATACAAATTCTGAAGGCTACCTGCATATTTGATTGCCCTACATCTGTGTAGAAGATAGGTAAAAACACTGAAGTAATAGAGTACCCCAACATTTAGCTGAAGACCTTGATAAAATCAAAGCACACCAAAATAAAATCTAATGATATGGAACACCTCCTAGGACGTGTGGATCCAAGATACTTTGTAAGAAGTAGTAGTTGAATAAATACTTCTGATTCTTTCAGTGAGTATCCTAGAGAAAAGACTATTGACTTTTGTGCAAATAAGCTAACATGGCTCCTAGTACAAAGAGCCTTTCATGGCTGCACTCCCCAAATAGGACAAGACATTTTCTTTGCACCTGGTCAGATGCCAAATTTCCTACACAGGTGAGATCAAATGGCTGCATAAAATATTTCGAAAGTAAACTTTTCTAGAGTAAAATTGGAATAGGATGCACAGCCATCCTGAATCAGGCTTACTAAGGTGAATACATCAAAAATTCCAAGATCAAGGCTCTTCTGACCTGACACTGGTGTCTTGCCTCTTGCTCTCCCCTACAGACAACAAACAATGATGAATCTTTTAAAAGTTGGAAGATTTCAAATCACAAAGCAACACTGGTGATTAGAACACAGGGCTGGGATACAGGGAAATTAGATCCTACTCCTACCTACAGAATTGCAGAGTATTCTGGTTTGGAAGGGACCTGCAAGGATCATCAAAGTCCAATTCATGGCCCTGCACAGAACAGCCTGAAGAAACACATCATATACCTGAAGATCTTGTCCAAACACTTCTTGAACTCTGGCAGGCTTGGTGCTGTGACTCAGACTAAGTTTTGACTCTGAAAAACTGATACTGCTTTTATTGTCCATATACATCCTTGCCATCTTCATCCCTTAAGACAGCTGGAGAACAAGCCTTGTCTTCATATACCTGTGATCACTGGACTAGGAGGACTGAACAAATTTTCATGGGATTTCATTGCTGGTTTGTTGTTTTTTGTCAGAACCGTCTCAAGATTCTCGAGGTTCTTTTAAGATCAGTCAGGTCTCTTAGCAATCTTTACCTTTGAGGTTGAAGTGCAGATAATACCACCCCATGCAGGGGCAGTAATAGAGCATTAGACACCTACATGTCAGACTGAATCCCTTTTCCATTCTCTCTCTTACACAGCTCCTGTATGAAGTCAGACTGCATAATGGAAACCCTATCCTGGAAGTCTGCTTCCTGTTCCATTTTGCATTCCTGCAGCTCTAAATAAAGCCAAAACAATTCCATTGTATTGTTTAAAAATTATCTAATTCCAACACTGTTCTTTTGTGGTATAAACATAAAGACTTGTGCCTCCACTTTTCCATTTCTTTGAGAGGCAAATAAGTCTTTTTAACGGTGCTCAGTGCTGCACAATCAGGGTGGAGTGTAGGTCTGAATCACATCTGTATACTCCTCAGGCTTCAGGCTGGAGTGGGACAGAACCTGAGGACTCATATGGCAAGCTGAACTCAGAAAAAGGCTTTTATTACTGAGTAATAAACTCATGAAAATTGAGGATTTATTAACAAAAATGTTGACAGACCTTTAACTTTAGTGGTGCTACTGAGCACCGCTATATGTAAAGATGAAACCTTTCTGCACGGAACAAATTTATTAGCTGTAATTTTTTTTTTTTTTTTTTTTTTTTTTTTTTTTTTTTTTTTTTTTTTTTTTTTTTTTTTTTTTTTTGTTCCACATATAGAATATGTGCTAGGAAAACAAGAGCACTTTAGAGCACTTTATGCCCTGCGAGACCAGAGTTGTTGTGAGAATTTTTCCTAGAGGATTTAAAGGTATGCATGAAGGGTATTTGTTTCTCAAGCTCTGGAATGTCTGGAAGTCCAACCCACTCCTGCAAAGTTCAGTGGGATTGTTGTCTAATTTCAGTGCAGCTCTCTGGCCAGATCAGAAAGTCACTTGCTGACAAAGTCACGCACCAGAACAAGTGGCTCACGAAGGGGAGAGCCTTATTTCCTTTTCTTTGAAACTCAGCTTACTCCATCCTTTCCATCACCTTGTGTGCTTTCCCAAATCAGAGCAAATCCTGCCAGCAAAAATTACAAAGACTGGCTGACTTTTATCCACTTATGAACCAAGAAGTTTGCCTTGACAAGCTGCTCCCCAAGACTGACTCCCTAATGTTTTCCTGTTGTTTCTGCAAACCTTCTCTGCCTCCGTGGCTCTCCCAGTGGACTGTGACACTTGACAGTGGTTTGCAGCAGAGACCCAAGTACTTGCTCCTACTCCAGGAGGTAACAGCATCCTCTCCAAAAGCTTTCTCCTACTTTGATAATTTTTCTGGAGTAGGAAGTTCCCTGAGCGAATTGCCACTCTGAAACCCCTCCTCCTGCACAACCTAGTCTGAACATTTCTCTCCTTCCCTGGCTGTGACCATGGAGAGGGTGAGGGATGCAGGGCAGCCTGCCCACGGTTGGGAAAGCCAACTCTATTTCTGAGGAGCAGTAAAAAGGAAGACCATGGGGGAAAATCGTTCCCCATGTTATGAAGAGAACCTCACACATGGTATTTTACCCTTGCTCACCAAGAAACCTTTTGGCCAGCAAGCAGGAGCTCACAGTGCAGCCAGGGAATCATCATCACTTGCTCAGAGCAACTTCTTGCTTCAGACTCCAAGAAGAACCTGAAACACAGGAAAGCACATGTCTCGTGTCTCACAGGCTTGCTCAGGTCACAGTATGGAACAAATCAGCCTGAAGTAACACAGGCCACATTGAAAAGCTGCAAGTCATTACCCATAATGATTATGCAGAAAGGGAGCTGGCATCAAAATAATTTTCCCCCTCCTCTAGTCTAAATCTTTCCCCCTCCCTTTTTCTCTCAATCCTTGGTGCTTTCAAGCAACAAAGAGTATACAAGTATTTTTCCCTCCTGTTGCAAGTCATCAAAAATCCACTCAGGAGCAAGGCACAGTGGAGCCACAAGGAAAGGCAGGCAGGAGACAGAGAGCAGGGAGCTGGTCCCATTCAGCTGTTCCTGTCCTCATCCTTGTAGAAACATGCACCCAGTTGGGAAGGGAAAGCCTGAAGGCACATGGGGAGACAGAGACTGTGAAAGCATCTCTGTTCTGCCTTTCTGACAAAAACAAAAGAGAAAATGAGCACTCACTAGAGTAAAATGATTTCTGTTCTAAGGGAAAAACTAACTAAGAAAGCAATGTATGGTATATTGTCCATTACCTTCTGGTTTGAAAACATCTTAGACCTCTCTCCCCCTACCCAGGTGGGAAGTACTCACTTGTTTGGCACCTGCAAACAAGCACACACAAAACCCTCTATCATTCCTTGCATTTGGGATAGCAAATATATTCCTTTTCTTTACCATTAAAGCAGGAACGTGGATGAATGCATTTGGAAACCTTTACTTCTCCTATTGTAATGCCAGATGCACAAAGATATGCAAGAATGAAAGCAGCAAAGAGCTTGGGGGAGCAGAAATTTTGGCTGAGGGTAATGCAGAGTACAGAAAAGCCTGCAGAAATGTTTGACTGTACCTTTGACTGAGAGAATGAAGAAGTCTTCTCTGGGGCTTGTTAGAACTGTAACTGTCTAATTTAGAGGAGCAGGATAGGATGAATATTTTATGAGGGTTTTTCCACAGGGCTGTTAACATTTAGCAAACAAAAGACAGCCGTGATTCATTTTCCTTCTCACAGGGGGCAAATGAGTTAACAGCTATAACAAGGGAATTAAAAAGGGATGCTCCCAGCACTGAGAACAGCTGTTGCCTTTTCAGGTACTTGGAAAACTGGGAGCACTGAGGTTTGTGCAGCACCTATTGGACAAAATGGGTCCAGGGTAGAGTTTGCAAACTGATTCAAACTTGTTTTCTGCTCCAGTGTCCCAGGGTAGCTGCTGCTGGTTCCAATCCTGGGACTTTAGTGTCTAAATGCCTTTGATAATCTTTAGCTGTGTTCCCTTTCTCTAAAATGGTGCAGGAAATATGCAATCTGTCTCCTGATCTAGAAAGCCAGTAATTCCTCAGCTGTGGTCAGCACAGTGCAGCTAGTCATGACCTGACTCCAGGTACTTCCCCAGGTGCTCATCCTGCAGAGGAGGCATGAGATTGTGTTTCAAGGAGGGCCCTGACCATAGCAAGAGAAGGAGCAGACAGCCCTGTCCACGAGAGCTGTGAGCTATCTGCAGGGCAGTGGGGCAGGGTGCTAGGCCCAGAGGGGATGGAAAGTGGTGCTGCCTCTCCCATCTCCTGCTTCCATGAATCAGTCCATCCTGCCATCTCTGTGGTAGGTCAGATGGGGAAAGAAATGCTTCCTTTCCACAGGGAGGTGTCCTGCTCCCAAGCAGACGGCCTTGGGCACCTTGCCCCATCCTGCCAATTCCACCAGCCTACGTAGGTGTCTTGAAATTAGCCCAAACATTTGAATAGGTAGTCCACTCTGGGCCTATGCCTGCTGCATTTTTAATGAATGACTGAGCATGGCATGCTCTGTCTTGCTTCTGGCTGCTCAGGTGCCTTGCACAGAGCCTGCAGACAGCCTGCTTAGGCTTTTTCTTGTAATGTTTGCTCCTGAGGATGCTCTCCACCAGCCTCTGTTGCAGATGAGTGTTAAGCTAAATTTCACAAAATACAAATTACAAAAAAATTTCATCTAGACATACCCCTAGAGATTGTTTCTTTTACATACATGCAAGTACTCTTAACACATACATTTGTTATGCAGACACATAGATGTGCATGTCAAAAAAAGAGAGTGCTGTAAAAACAATCCTAGCTCTCCAGGTGAGGCATATCACCAGCTCCATCACTAGACTAATGATGAGCATTTCAAGCCTTGTCTTTGCTAGGTCATGCAAGGTCTGTTTTCAGGAGAATGTGCCCATTGCTGTAGTACCAGGACTCTTACAAATCTAAATAGGAGCCAGATGCACAAAAGAGCTCCAAGAGCCTGAATGCTGGGTTTTTCTTAGTCCTTCCTCCGCATTTTGCCTCCTAATTCAGAAGTTCACGTCTAGCAAAAGCTGAAAAACCTGTTCTTGCAGTCTTTTCTAAAATAACCACATCAAAGGAAAACAGCAAGATGATGACCAGATATACTAGTGCAACCCTAATCCTTCCCAACTCTAGGCTTCCCCTCCCTCCCACTAACTCTGACCACAGCTCTCTGCTGTGGGGCCAATATTGCTTAGGCCTATTTTGGAAATCTATTGCTACTGGTTCTTGCACAAACAGCAGGGACTAAACACAGATTGCAGGCATAATGGAGCTTTTTTGAATTAGAAGCAGGAGACAGACACGATGCAGAGCCCAGGTCTAAAGCAAGGCAAGTCCTTTTTTCGATTGCACTCTGTCCCTGGAGTGCACTTCATATTCCAGCAAGGCTCACACACCTGTCTGTGCTGGCCTCTGTTTTGTTTTTCTCCTCAAGAAAGTACAGTATTCATGCTCAATCCCTGTTCTGACATGATTCTCTGCACTGATTTTCTGCAAGCAGCTCTCTTCTGACACTGGAGGTCCAAGGCTTGGCTCATTCCAGGCTTTAGGGCCTAAAATCACAGCAGAAGTGTCATCACAGCACGTTATAACATCAGTGTCTGCCAATGGCCACCCCCTCTGACTAATCTTGGTGCCTGTATCTGAAAACCACAATAACGCTAGCTTAGCAGATAACTGTCCCAAATTTGCTCAGAGCTCTTACTTCTTCAGAGAGCAAAATTATCCTTGACTTCCCCTCACCTGCAGCCACCTTCTTGTGGAACTTTCTGTGTCCCACTTGGACAGAAAACTCAGCCCACAAACAGATTTTAGTTATGTTCTTGAGTATGATGGTGAGAGGGTCTTGGCCCACTTCATCCCTTGCACAGGTCCCAACTGCTCCTCTGTCTTCACAGGACATCCCCTACCTCCTCACAGTTTTAGGAAACCAAAACCAAGCAGGAAAGTTATCTTGGCCACTTCCTAAGGTAGTCTGATAATCCTGGAGCAGAGTAGAAAAGGGAAAGGCCTGGCAGAAACCATGCTGGTGGAGATCTGTTCCTGCCAAGTGTAGACCAAGAGTGTGCCACCTCAGCCAGATGCCTGGCACACACTCCTGCAGAAGATACAGAAGTAGCCTGCAAGTTTTGTGCTTGGATTGCACTGGTGGAAGGCATGTAGTGTGCTTCTACATCCTGTGAAAGCAAACATTGGAAAACACCACCATTCTTGGATTTAGAATACCTCAAATATTTATTAGGCAAGTGATGAAGGTGCAAAGAGGACCCAATACATACCACAGAAAAACACAAAGAAAGCCTGACAGTTGATTAATTTTGTGGTTTTGAGCCAAATACAAATCTATTTCTTTCTCCACTGACCCATCTGTGAAGGGAGAATAAAAATATTGGGTTAAGGCTGACTATTTTATTTAATGTAAAAAGTGACAAGTGACACAGAAAGGCCATGTTTATATTCACAATTGAACTGGTATTTGTACTGGTAGTAGAATGCATTATTACGTATTAATTACCAGGAAGCTGGATGGCATGCATTGGAATAAATTTGGAGGCTTAGAAAGGAGTGTTTCAACAAGATCTAACACAAAAGGCTAAATAACATACAATAGCAGTTTACTGAAGACAAAGGTGAGTGGCTCCATTTGGGTTGGAATGCATTCAGCCTTTTCCCAAAGCTACACCTAAAATGAAATTGCTATCAAATTTCAGCTTCTGTTCCACTCCTTTTCATAGGGTGATATCCTTTTTATTATTTAGCCCTGGGACATGATCATCATTGAAAAAGTTATTAAGTGACACTTGTGAAAATGAGAGAGCATGAAGATTTTTAAAGGAAGGCCTAATGGAGTGGCAAGCACTTTTTCCTGAAGCCATTTCTGCTGAAGCAGCTCACTTCTGACTCACAAAATGTGTCACTCTCAGTGGTAAATCACCCTCAGCTCCAGGTTTCCCTGTCATGATTTAACACTCTCCCTAGTATTCTGTGGTTGAGTTTCAAGGCCACTAATGCATAAACAGCTTCTTCAGCCCTGAACTTCCCCGGAATGCAGTCTGATGTTTACTTAGATATACAAAGATATATATGTGTGTTTATATACATGTATATGTGTATCTATAAATATGTATATATGCAGCATATACCTTTCCAAAGGTCTCACATTAGTTAATTAACCGTACAGCACAATTAATTCATTCATTGTTCAGAAATTCCAGGAGCATTAGTTGTCTGACTCCAGCAGGAACTTAGCCAGACAAATTTCAGAAACTTCTCTCCATGGCTTTGTCATTCTGGGAAGCAGGTTTTTTAGCAAAAATCTTTTACTGAACAGATGGCTCATGAGAAATGTTTGAAATTCCACCAAATCAGAGCTGATAAAACCAGATAGCTTCACTGGAACTGGTGGGTGCTAGGTAACTCACAGGGGAAAGAAATCGTGTGTGAAGCTGACACTGACAGTGACTATGGCTTGGGATTTTTGCTGTGTGCCTTGTTGGTATGCTTTACTTTTTAATTAAGCTAAAGCATTTGCACTGTGCTGGGCACAAGACAGAGCACGTGAGTCCTTCTACCTCATTGCACTAACACAAGCCTCACTGACCAACATGAGCTTCCTTTTCTGTTCTGTGGTCAAACAGCACAAGGTGACACAGCAAGCAGTGTGGTGAAAGGGGATGCCTTACCACTTCCTATGACTGAAAAGAAGGAGAGAGCATGGCATACTCCTCTGATTCTGTGGCTGTGCAGGATTTAGGAGAGAAGAAGGAAGAAATTTTCTTCAAGAAACTTCTTTCCGTGACCAAGTGAAAAAGCAAGTCTGTGGATCAAGACTGACATTTTATTGATTTTCTTTTAACTAACATTTTTCTGGGAAATTTTAACAGTCTAGTCTCTACATTTTCAATCTGAAATTAGCTTTTACTACTTCTCAAATCCAAATGGAAGGAAAATGTTTATTTATTTTTTTAAACAACGTTTTCAAACTAGTATCTTAAAATCTATAATGTATAAAAAGGAGAGTGAGAGAAAAAAAGTCTGAACTTCTGTTTCAGTATTAAACTGATATGAAGCTGTGGAATTTTCCTTTTGTTTTGAATTCCAAATTTGAAATTATCTTAAAAGTTATGTTCCAGTAACAATCTTTTATGATATTCACTCACCCATGCTGGACTGGTAACAAAAAGAACAGATACCTTATAGGTGGAGAATCAATATCAGTTTTACTTTGGTAGAGCTCAAGGAGGAGTTCTGTTTTTAGGGAGTATTTATTTTTTAGAAATATCCCACAAAGATACCAAGCAGAGAATTGTCCTAAGATGGGTAATCAGTGCCAGATAATTTAGCCTCAATTACACACATTAATGTGTGTAAATGTAAATCTGGTAAAGGTAAATCTCATTGGTACACTAAATACCTGTAGGTATGGCACTTGTAGGCACCTACATATAGACTTTTAATGTCAATGTCCAAACATACATACTCATTTCTCTGAAGGAGAAAATTCAGGGCAATAACCAAGGATTTGTAGATGGCTTTTTCTCTCTCTTTCTTTAATGCTACTGATTATAACAAATTACATGTGTGCATTTCTGGTCCCTTAATACCTCCCTTGGTCCCCACGAACTTCCTTCCAAAATTCCTCCACAAAGTTCTGTTCACTCCCAGACTGTAAATGGAGTCCAGAGGGACAGAAAAATCATCTCTCCTCAGAAGAGGAAGCTGAGCCTGTCACCCAGATATCACCAAATTACTTCTGAGTAAGCTGAAGATGAGTTCTCTTGAGAAGAGGATACCCACTTAGTTAAATCCCTTCTAAAGGACTGCAGCATGGAAATGTTGTGATGTGCTCAGTTGTTAAGGGAATCAATGAGGAAATGGGCAAAGACAGGTTCTGCAGTTGTGCCATGCTGCAGGAACATAACATTTCCGTCTGCTCTGAAAAATAATACAAATGGGATAGACAGGCAGTTTTCCTAGCCTGGATTTTGCTCAACAAAATATTTTCAAACGAAAAACAAGCACATTCACTGAGTAGCAGTAGGTATTATGGAGGTTTCCACTGCCAGTGTCTTGCCAAAACCACATGAAATGTCCTTTACCTCAGTAGATGGTGACATGTGGACAACTTTCAGGCTCTCTGAATTGCACAAAGTATGTTGGAATTCCCTTTTTCCTGGCTCAGCAGGAAAGAAGGCACTAGAAGGGTAAAAGGCTACAGAAAAGTATGAAGATATCTTCAGGACAGCAGGGCTACTTCTTTGCCAGTGTACCAGGTAGGAGGATTAGGAATAACTAGGTCAGGAGATTTTACTGTTGCCAGAGAGCCTGGCCAGAGGAGCTGGGAAATGCACCAATTTAATGATGAATCTAGAGGCTGACAGAGGGTAAGTACAGAAAACATTAATATTGTTCAAGGCCTCTTTACAGGAGACTTGAGCTAGAAAAAGCAGCTGCCAAGGTCCTGACTGAGCAGATGAGCCTGCTGCTGGGCACATAACTTGAGTGAAGGCTTACAGAAGGATCTGTAAAAAGTTTTTGTTTTCCTTAACTACTCATGGACTATGCCTACAGAGCAGCTTTTCAATGGTTCTCCTGTAGGACACCTTACTTCTGGATCATACACATATGATTAGATCCACTTTCCTTGTAATCCCTTTTTAAGGAGTAACTCAATGAATTCCAGATGAATGCATCGTTTTGGTTTGGTCTTGGTTTTGTTTTGTTTTGACCAAGTGGTCTCTACTGGAGTTCAAAAGCTTAGCTGGTGGATTTTTCTTGTATTATCAGCCTTTGGAATGTATCACTCTCATTGTTTCAGCTCCTATCCTTCATATTCAGCAGTGAAATGTGTAAGTTGCACTTTTTTTAAAAACAGTTTTAACCCTCTGACATCATGCAAGACCTTCGATTAAAGGGAAAGTGTCCCACTCTCTCCTGCCCTAATTAGTTATAATTTTTAGTATTTTTTACTACTGTGTTAGGATCCTTAGAGACATGCACCCTTATATAGCCATTTCCAGTTCAAGAATAGGAAACAGGAATTTAGAGCAGCTACAAGTAGAATAATCAAGACTCTGACATGTTGGACATTGCTCTCCTGACTGCAGTGCTAAGAAGCAGGAAGTTCGACCCATATATAAACCAAAAAGGCAACTAGAAAATAAACTCTGAACACTTCTGTGCCAATATGTTTTAGAGATGAAGCCTTCAGTTATTACACACCAGATATGCAAATTTCAGTTTGATGCTTAATATTCAGTGACTGAAGCCTGAGTCTGGGAGTTGGATGTTTTAAGTATCTGAAGTTTTTGTTGACTTCACTTGAGTATGTAGGTGTCTCTCACTTCTCAAAACAAAATTCTTAATGGCTTCTTCCAGTGACTTTCTGTAAGGAAAAGGAATTTTTATTATTTTAATGTATTTATTATATTTATTGCTTTATTATTTGAATTTTATTCAGATCCTATTGGTACAGCCTGGGGATGTTTGGTCATCCACTTCATAGGCTTTCCAGTTCACAGGGACTTTCTCCTCTGAACACATCCATCTGTCAGTGCTCAAACTACCAGAAATAACTATGTTTCCCAGAAGAGGACCTGCCTCTGCTAGTTCCAACTGAAGACTGTTTTTTTAAAAATGTAATTAATACTAAAGGAAAATAAATAGATACATATGTTCCCCGTGGCCTGTGATGGCCATTTCTCAGAATGCTTGTTCATACTTAAGTGCAGCAAAAAGTGTCTGGTTTTCAATTGAGCCATCACTTCAGGCTGGAAGGAAAGGACAGGATGTCTGAGATCTCCTGAGCAGAAGGCTGAGCACCAACAAGGTCCCAGCCCATCCTTGGTAAAGCTGATAGTACAAAGGATGTCTCAGCACAGTCCCACACATACCAGGCCCTCTCCAAGCATCTCTATTCAAATGTTTGCATGAAGGTGGCTCTGCCCCTGCCACCCATCTGAGCTCAACTGCAACTGGGCCACCAGCAGGGGCTGGTTTTGATTAACCCTCTCATTTGTGCAGCATCAACTGGTTTAATTTTTTTATTATTGCTGTGAGGGAGAAAATTAAAGAAGGAATTGCCTGGCATGGTGTATCCTGCAACTGCTTCACCTGAATTTCAGAAAGTGAGTATGGATGTATGGTGAGACTTGGCTAAATTGGAAAATGTTAAGGGGGGTTCGGGTACATAAAACACAGCTGCTACTGGGCAAGGGTCTGACTCCTGGGCCAGAAATCTGGATTGCAATGCTCTCTCAGAAGCTTGGAAATAACATCTGTATTGATTGATGTTTGTCCTTTTTCCCTTGGCCAAATCCTGTTTCCAGCTGCTTGGATGTTTTGACAGAGGATGTTATTCAGCTTTTCTTTCTTCCCCCCCATTTCCAGTCCACTTTCTTCTTGACACAAGCAAAAACCACCAACAACTCAACAACCTCTTGCCCTTGATCCTCATATACTGAGGTGTTGCACATGGGAGTAAAACCCCTCTGTTCTGAGCAGTATTTCCTCCTGCACTGGGAAGGACCCATTCTCATTTAGAGCACCTTGAGCTTGATATTGCTGCACTCCAGGGAGTTGAATGTCTCAAATCACTGTAAAATGAGGGTCATTTTTGTGTCTCCTGCTTTATGCTCATATCTATCAAGCTTGCAGCAGCCAGTTGTGCCCACTACACAAAGCAATTTTAGAAGAAAGGCCAATGCAGTCCCTCAGAAGACTCTTCATAATGCTGATTGAGCTGGCCCCAGAGCCCAGGTTTGGAGAGTGATGTAATCCTTCACCTCCAAGTTCAACCTGGAAAATTGCTTTCCGGGCTATTACTCTGGCATTTTTTTATGTGCTTGAAATTCCAAAATGATGAAAATAAGGAAAATAAATAGATATATCAGTTAGAAATAAAAATTTAAAAATTGAAAGGAAAGTTTTTTAAAAAGAGGCAGAAAGAGAGAGAGATAAAATGGACAAAAAAGCCACATTATGATTCTTGTACTGACTCTTGTTTCCTAAGTAATTGCAAGAAACAAAAAAGGGCCAATTTCCCAGGTGAATGCAGTACATGGACTTTATTAGTTTCCCAGAGGCTTAAACTGAGCTTGACATTTCACTGAACATTACACTCATACAATGGGTTGGGTAGTATATTTTTGAGCCAAAAGTTCTCAAACAAGGGCGTCTATCTCTGTGAAGCCAAATTCCTGTTTGGGCACCTAAAATTTCTGAACACCCACAGCTTTTTCTGATTTTGATTAGATTTGTTTGTGCTCAGCACTTCTGAAAAATCCCTCCAATTTTATTTAGGTGCCTGTTGGCAGGGATGTCTACACTTCAAAGAAAGGGAAAAATAGAGAGAGGAAGAAAGTGGAAAATAAGCACTGTTCTTAACTTTGTTTGACTTATAGCCGAGGTTCAAATTTAAGTTCAGGATTCTTTATTGGACTAACCCAGAGCACTGTGAATTGTTTTGGCTCCACTATTTCTCTAAATGATGTTGGCTACCTGACTATGGTTGGCTTAATTCGACTATGTCAAATTAAGAACTTTTCTAAATTTTTTTTGCTATAGATTTACTCTGTTGATTTCTTCCTGTTACCTTCAGGGCCACAGCTGAAACATTTTGCACCAGGACCTTACTCATAGCACTCCAGGAGAAGTATTGCCAGGAACCTGGAACTATGTCCTCTCAGATCTTACCTCCTTTGATAAATTCCCAGCACACTGTGCATACAGGACAGCAGGTAGCAAGCAGAACCAGAAACCCCTTTCAGAAGGGCTCATGCTCTGTCTTCTGTCTTCCAGTACACATACAAACAGCAACAGACAACTAAATTAATCTAGTGGGGGGGTCTAAGAATTGTGTCCAAAACCAGCTCTACAGAAGGGGGGGGCACATCAAGATAAGAAAAACAACAGGAAGCTACCTGGTGCCCTGCAAAGCTGCTGGGACAGGTCATCATGGGTCATGAACAGGGAAAGAGATCCTTTGTCCTTCCAATTGCTATGCCTCCATTCCTTGTATCTCCTGCAATTTTCACTCAATCCCTAGTCTTCCTTCAAGCAAATTTCCATTGGTCTTGCCCGAGGAAGTACTGAGTAACAGCTGAGTCAGGTTCTGATGACTTGAATGTGTGATCTTATACACGATGCACTGCACAAATATTCTTCACTGAGTAATGGGTTTGGGAGCAGGAGAAAGGAAAACTCCAGCTGCAGGTGCACCCCCTTTCCCCCAAAACCAAAGGCCTGGAGAACTTTTTAATCTCTCATAATATTTAGGTTAATTCTTCTCAAGGAGGAGGGGGAAATCTGAGCATCAGATTATGTAACTTTAAAAAATATGTTTCTACTTAAAAGCTAATCAACACCTCCCACATCAGACAGTAAACGTGGTGCTGTTGAACAGGATTATTCCTGATCTCTGCTTTGTCTCAGCTGTGGATTAAAAACTGTAATGTTATCCTGCTTAATATTTTAACCGTATGGGCTGCAATTTCATGGGCAATTATATGACAAGGGAGGTGTTCAGCAAGCCAGTCACAACCCAAAAGGTCGTTATTTCCCTCAAAGCTACATTGAAATGTTTGGCAGTGGTAATAGGGGTCTGTCTCGTCACTTTTCTNTTTTTTTTTTTTTTATATAGTTTAATAATTTGCACCTTTATCAAGGTGCAAATTATTAAATTCGATGAGGGCTCAAGTGAAATGGATTTGCTCCTATGAAGGATGCACAACAGGATATTGCCCACTTTTTTTCACTGAATCAGGGAATACTAGAATGGGATTTGTTCCTGCAGAGTGGGGGCTTCGTGCCAGTTGCACACAGTTGAATGTGAGAAACAATTCTCAGCATATCAAGATAACAACTACATCCCACCCCACAGCCCTAGCCAAAGTTCTCTATCTGAATTGGCTACTGCAGTCTGCTCTTTCCTATTTGGTATGTCTTGCACTCACACAGCAACAAAGATGAACACTAAGGGAAAACTAGGGTGAGTGTTTATTTAGGTATCAAGAAATAGTCTTGTAAAGAGTGTATGGATGGCTTCTCTAAGCTCCTTCCATGTAATGTGAGAGAGGAGAACAGAATACTGCAGTTGGAAGAGATGTACAACAATCATCTGGTTCAACTATCTGACCAATTCAGGGCAGTGATCAGTATTGAGTCACTGTAGTTTCCATCCCAACTCTATAGAATGCTACAAAGCTGAAGTCTATTCTGTGATGAAATTATTTCCAGGCTCATACTTCTCCCCTTCCATCAGCAGCATGCTGTGAACAACTTTGGTGTATTTTGTAGAGCTGTGTGCTTTTAGAGTCGTGGTGAAATGTTACTAAACCCTTCACTGAATTTTCTTTCTGACAAGGTAACTTGATTCCTTTTACCCAAACTTTCACTGAAGGTGTAATGTTATTCATTTCTTGTCATATCTCACAGTGAAATGTTGCTGTGCAGTCTTTGAAATTACTTGTTGCTCATGCCACTCATCATGGCCTTTCACCTGTAATTGTATGCCTACTAGGTAGATGTAACTAGTTCTTAAAATATTTTGCAATGATTTACATGAAACCTGGAGTTAAACAAGGGCTAAAATCCGATGTCTTTAGTCAGATAAAACTCACATACAGGACAATATTAATTTGGCTTGAGGAAAAAATTCAGAATCTGACTCAACAGTAAATTATTTTAGTATCACTAATACCACATTACTGCAGTTCATTCAGAATACTGTTCAAATTGCCATTCTTTCAGAAAGACTCAGAAGATTTGTATGAGCAAATAAATTAAAAGTCTTCATCCTAAATGTAAATCTATTGGGCTACGGAACACTCCCCATTTATACATATATATATATATATATATATTTGTATGCATTTGTGAAATTGAAG